>QGSO01000891.1:0-130258 GCA_011037825.1 Carya cathayensis | reverse complement strand
TGTTTAAATGGGTGATTTATTTTATCAAATAAAGATTGAACACTTAATTATGCATCAAATTCTAATATTGAATGCAAATTAATTAATGTCAATATTTTATATACATAAAGTTCTATATTTGCCTTTGAAAGAAATACATTTTTTATGTACTGCAGGGCATTTATGAAAATACTAAAAGAGAATGGAACTCACGGCTGGAACTCAAGGGAGCTGCAGAAATGCAGACATGCAGAAAAGGAAGATGCAGCACATGCATATGCAGAAGAAAAATGGACAGCACACACCAAAGTTAGGCCACCCACTCCCAAGTTAGGCCACCCACTCCACCATTCTTCAAAGTTAGGCCACCCACTCCCAAGTTAGGCCACCCACTCCACCATTCTTCAAAGTTAGGCCACCCACTCCACCATTCTTCAAAGTTAGGCCACCCACTCTTGAGAAACTTAATTATGCAATTCTAACCTTTTATCAGCAACATTTGAAAATCGCCAGAGGTTCTGGCTACTACTGCGGTAGAAGACAAATGGGTCGTTTGTCTTGGCAAGTAAGATAGTTGAATTACAAAGGTTTTGTAATTGATGATTGCTTGTAATTGTTCTTCAAATAATAAGATTGACTTTCCTGAGTTTGGCTGCCCCGTAGGGTTTTACCTTTAAAGAGTTCTTTAAAGGGTTTCCCTTCGTAACCAATCGTTGTGTCATGCAAATTTAATTATTTATTTTTTAAATAATTGATTCATTATATAATCTTGACTATTGAGATCTAATAAATTTGTTCAAAGAAATTGGTAGGCAATTTCGTGTTTTTACAGGGGTACGTTGGGAATTTCAAGCTAGACTAGCCCTCTATCTTTGATCTGATCTTAGTGCATTACTCATTAATTATATACTCGTCCATTAGTGTGTGTGTGCCTGTCATGTGAAATCTTGGTTAAACGATTTGGTTTCAACAAAGTAGGATTAATTGAACTTGTTTTTTCTTCCGGTAGCATAAAACCAAAGGAAATAGTTATTAACTATAGTTAGAGGTATTTTTTTCTACCTAAGTGCAATCTTCTCTTTTTCTTTGTTTTTTTCATTTGTTCATTGGTTGTAATGACGGTATGGCGAATGATCTTGATGGGTTGTACTAGAGGTTATCTCTGACTGAACAGGAGGAGGAGGAAGTGGTGGTGGACTCTTGTGAGTTGGAAGATATTTCTTTGTGTCATGGTAAGGAATTGGTTGTGTCCCTTTTACTGAAAAGCATTACAATCATGATGCGTTCAAGTTAACTATGAAGTGTGCATGGAAGCCGGTGCGAGGGGTGAGATTTTGTGATCTTAATGTGAATCTCTTTTTTGCTAAATTTGAAGATATGTGCGATAAGGAGAGAATGTTGAGAGAGGGACCTTGGTCCTTTGACAAACACTTAGTATTAGTCCAAGAAGTTGATGGGAGTAAACAGGTTCAACAAATTCAGATCCGGGATGCTACCTTGTGGGTTTGATTCCATGAACTCCCTCTTAGGACACGTAATGAACTTGTTGGAGCTCGCATTGGAATGAAACTAGGAAGGGTTGGAGTGGTTGACCTGGATAATGGGGAGTTGGTGTGGGGGGAGTTTCATGCTGGGTTCGTTTCTCTTATGAGAGATTATCAAACTTTTGCTATTTATGTGGTTGCTTGGGCCATGGGGATAGAGAATGTGCTTTACGGAATAATCTTGCACGGGTTGATATGGAAGTATCCTTCCCGTACGGTGCTTGGTTATGGGCTACCAGTTATGGTGATATGTTTCGTGATGGCCGCCCATGGGACAAATGAGATAGTTTTCGTACTAGTAGACGTGATTCTCCATCGGAGAAGTCTGATTTAGGGGGTAGTGCAGCGACCAGAAAAGTGGATGTAATGGTTCCTGGTTGTTCAGCATAGATTAAGGGGTTGGAGATAAATGCCTCTGATAGTTATGCAAATTTAACGGATTGTGTTTTGGTTGCAAATGTGGAAGCAATTGTAGGCGGAGACGAGAAGTTAGGAACCGTTGAGGTTGGAATTCAAATTATCGACAATGACTCTGTTGCGGAAATCCTTATCTCAACAACTACAATGGAAAATGGGCCCCATTTAGTGGGTGGGCCCTCTCAAGTTGATGACGTACCTGGGTTTCCTCAAGATTTTCAAGTGGATGGGCTAGCTGTCCAAGCAAATGGGCCAGATGTTCAACTAAAGGGGTTTTCTCGGGTCGGTCTAGTTGAGGAGCCAATTCAAGCAGATGGGCCAGATCCAACAGATGAGAATATTCGAGGGACTGGAAGTGTTCGCATGGGCCCTATGAAGACAGAAAGGCCTAATGAGTTGTTAAGTAGAAAATGAAAGCTTCTTTCGTCTTTATCTATTGCTTCCCGTTCTTTAATTGAGAGCACTACATAGATCTCCTTTCTTAAAAAATGTAGGGCTCTACGTATTGATGGAGGAGGCGATGGAAGACCCAGCAAGCGAGGCACCTCAGCTAGGGGTGATGCGACCGAAACTTCTTAGGGTGCTATTATTGGATTGGTGGCGGCTATTGAACAGCCCTGCCGTAGCCAATGAACTGGAATGTATATGGGCTTGGGAACCCACAGGGCATTCGAACCCTCTGTGATTTGGTACGGAGGGAAGCTCCCGATATCCTGTTCTTACAGGAGACACGTCTAGGCATATGAGTTTGAGGTATGCAAGTTTAAATTGGGTTTTGTGAACTGTTTTGTTGTTGATTGTCGTGTATGAAAGGGGGGGTCTTGCTTTGTTGTGGGGAAGGGAGATTTCATTATCAATTCTTAATTATTCTCATTGTCATGTTGATGCTTGAATTGAGGATGATCCTGATAAAGGGTCTTGGTTTTTCACAGGTATTTACGGTTTCCCTGAAGTTAACCAACGTTTTCAAACTTGGGCAATATTATGGTAGTTGGGTAGATATAACGGTGAGGCTTGGATGGTGATTGAGGATTTTAATGAACTGTTGCACCACAATGAAAAATGGGGAGGGAGGCCTTGGCCGTTTTGGCAAATCTCTGCTTTTAGGGATGTGGTCAATGATTGCTCTTTAAAGGATATGGGGTTTAAGGGTAATAAATTTACGTGGAGTAATCATAGAGGAGGAGCTATGCGTACCAGTGAGAGGCTTGATAGAGTTTTGGCAAATCAACCATGGTTGGGTTTTTTTTTTTTTTCCAAATGCATCGGTTACACATGGTTTGAGGCCTATTCAGACCATGTTCCTATGGGTTAATACTGAAGGGGAAGGGGGGCACACTTGTGTTAGGAGACAATTTAAGTTTGAAGAAATGTGGGTAGGAGAGCTGGAATGTGAGGAGATTATTACGGCTTCTTGGAGGAGAGGTGAAGGGGGATATGGTATGGTTGAGGTTATGAATAAGATTAAAGAGTGAGGGAAGCAACTTGATACTTGGAATAAACATGGCTTTGGTAACGTACAAAAGCAATTACACTTGGCTAGGCAGAATATGGAGTTGTTGAGTGCTTCTGATCCAGCAGGGGAATTACAAATAGATCATACAGGGGCATGGTTAGAGAGAGATGAGGTAATGTGGAGGCAACGGTCCAAAGCTTTATGGCTTAAGGATGGGGATAAAAATTCAAAATATTTTCACATGAAGGCATCTCAAAGAAGAAGAAAGAACAAATAGGGAAGTTTAAAAGATGGGGAAAGGGTTTGGCAGATTGGTGCACAGAAGGATCAGGTCCTGTTAGATTATTTTGGGAATCTTTTTGTGAGCTCTAATCCAAGGGGCTCTATTGATTTTCTGGAAGCTCTTGCTAGTAGAGTAACACCTGATATGAATGCTGAGTTAAGTTAGAGATTTACTGAAGTTGAAGTGCTTTGTGCTTTGTTTGAAATGAACCCATCTAAGGCTCCTGGACTTGATGGAATGTCTCCATCTTTCTATTAGAAATATTGGCATGTGGTGGGTCCATATGTGTAAGGAGCTGTGCTTCAGGCATTGAATTTAGATGCTTTTCCTCCTTCTTTTAATCATACACACATCAATCTCATTCCAAAGAAAAAATGCCCTGCTGTTGTTGTTG
Source organism: Carya cathayensis (assembly GCA_011037825.1). NCBI lineage: Eukaryota > Viridiplantae > Streptophyta > Magnoliopsida > Fagales > Juglandaceae > Carya > Carya cathayensis. The sequence goes on along the minus strand of QGSO01000891.1, from coordinate 126,185 downwards.
ATTATAGGCCCATTAGCTTGTGTAATGTGGTCTATAAGCTTATTTCTAAGGTTATTGCCAATCGTTTGAAAGTTGTTTTGCCTAGCATAATTGGTGAAAGTCAGAGTGCTTTTGTTCTGGGTCGTTTAATTACGGATATGAGTAAGACCTATGATAGGGTTGAGTGGTGTTTTCTTCAAAAGGTGATGGAGATTATGGGGGTCCAGTCGGGTTTCATTTCGTTGGTAATGTACTGTGTTAAAACTGTCTCTTTCTCAGTTTTAGTCAATGGTGAACCAAAAGGACCAATTTTGCCTACTCGAGGGTTGAGACAAGGGGATCCTTTGTCCCCTTATCTCTTCCTTTTTGTACTAAATGGCTTACTGCTTTATTGACTGCAGTTGGGTTAATAAAAGATATTTATGGTCTGAAAATTTGTAGGAATGACCCTAACATTAATCATTTATTTTTTTGCAGATGATAGTGTTATTTTTTGCAAGGATGATGTGGGGGAAAATAGGAGGGTGCAAGTTGTGTTAGATGTTTATGAAAGTGTTTCTTGGCAGAAAATTAATAAGGAGAAAACCTCAATGGACTTTAGAAGTAATGTGGGTCTGGAGTTACAGCAGGAAATTCGGTTACTTTGGGGTAATCGGGGAAATTTAGCAGTATGAGAATTATCTTGGGTTGCCTCCTATAGTGGGTAGATCAAAATCAAGGGCCTTTCAGTCTATCAAGGAAAGGGTTTGGCAAAAATTGCAAAGTTGGAAGGGAAAGTTGTTGTCGCAAGGGGGCAAGGAGATCTTACTAAAGGCTGTAGCACTATCGATTCCATCTTATTCAATGAGTTGTTTTTTGCCTTCAAGCTTTTGTTCGGAATTAGAAATGTCTAAATTTTGGTAGGGATAAAAGACGGAGGAGAAAAGAAATCATTGGGTTAGTTGGCGTAATATGTGTGAGGGCAAGAGTAGAGGAGGGATGGGCTTCAAGAATCTTAGAAATTTCAATCTTGCTCTTCTTGCAAATAAGGGTGGCGGTTAATGCAGGATGATGAATCTGTTTTGCATAAACTTCTCAAAGCTCGGTATTTCTCTAAGTCCAACTTTATGGAATCTAGCTTGGGGCATTGTCCATCATATACACAGAGGGGTATTTGGGAGACTAAGAAATGGTTGAGAGAGGGATGTATATGGAGGGTTGGGGATGGGAAGACGACAAAGTTATGGCATGATCAATGGGTTCCAGGTCATAGGCCTTTGGGTAGGGGAAGAAGTGCTGAATAGGGAGGAGGTAGTGGCTTTAGTTCTTCACAATAGGGGGTGGGATTTTTACAAACTTAGGACTCTCTTCAATCCAATGTTAGTGGCTGATATTATGAAAGTCATGGTGTTTCTTGAAGGTACAATTGATAAGTTGATTTGGAGTCAAGAAAGGAGTGGGCTGTTTTCGGTGAAGAGTTGTTATAAGTTGATTATGTCCCAAACTGGGCCTGATGCCGCAGAAAATCCTTTTCTTTTGGAAGTCAACAGCGATTATAGAAAGCCTTGTGGAGAATGCCTGCCCCTAATAAGATTAAAGGATTTGTATGGAGGGCATGCAAGGATAGTCTACCCTCGAAAGATAAATTGATGCAAAAACAGGTGATCCAAGAAGCCACTTGCCGGTTCTGTATGCATCCTGCTGAAGATCTATTGCATGCTGTGTTTAGATGTGACCAGTTGCGAGAACATTGGCTTTAGTTCTTTCCTTCATTAGCTAATCTGTCCCCCATTAGTTTTTCTAATCTAGCACTGCATCTTGTTGTTGGCAAGGACCTTAATACCTTGGCTCAATTTTTCTACCTTGCATGTTTGGAATAGGCGAAATAAGTTGGAATTTGATAACACTATCCTAAGTCCTCGTCATGTCATCTCTCATTCTTTGGGACTTTTGCATAGTTATAAAGCTGTTTCGGTTAATTCCCATGGAGGGACCATTTCGACCCCAGGGCCCTGGAACGTACAAGAAGGCCCATAATACAAGAAAAACCAAGAAGCCCAGAGGATGGGCCCAAGAGCCCTTTCGGGATAATCAAGAAGAATTAGAATAGAAATATGCATGGCGCTACTTTTAACGGAAGGATAGAAATAGCAAGGATTGACACAATTATTCAAAATCATAAGTGGTAATCCGCTCCGATAAATCCTGAACAAGATATGTAAAGCAAATGAGCCGATATATACAGTTAATCTTTGATAATAAGAATGATTCAAATACAATAACCTCTCAACTGACTTAAGTATTGGAGTGTTTACAGGAGGAGCCCCCTTCAGGTATCCAACAAATTAAGGCTATAATAGTGGAAGATTGGAAGTGAGACACGTCCCTAACATTTGGCGCCATCTGTGGGATGTGTGACGATTCAGCGTGGTTCTCACATGCCAATTGGAAGCGCGACTAGCAGTGGTAGAGGAAAAATTTAAACAAGTTGTGGAGGCCATGAGAATCTTACAAAAGGAGAACGATGACTTAAGACAGAAGAACGCCAATTCTCACAATGTCGATGTGCCCGCTCACAATGAGCAAGGAGAAGATGAGGCCTATTGCAGGGTCAAAAAGCATACTGAACGAACAGAGAAAGAGGATGACGTGATGCTAGGTTTTTTTCTCTCAAACTTTGAGGCAATTTTGGGTGCTCCTTCATGGTTTTGGGCGCTGGCCCTCAGCCGCCAGTGGGGGGTTGTGGGAAAGGAGGGAATTTTCAGCCGGAGATTGGAGAAGGACAAGTGGATATTTCTACAGTTCAAGGGGAGGCGCATATTCGTCGGTTTGCAGATGTTGTGGGTTCGAATCCACAGATGCTTCCTTCAGTTTTGATTCCGTATAGGGATCCAAAGTTCCAAGAGGGTGAGATGTTCTTTGTGTTTTCAAAAATAGAGGTGCAACTATCGGCTGAACCTTTCAGGTATTCGGTGGTTTTGAAATTTTTATGGAGAAGGCCATCTCTTGATCAAATCAGGGGTTTTATTCAAGCACATTGGGGATTGAGAAAAATACCGGTTATTGGGCAATTGCAGAATCCAAGAAATATTCTGGTGAGGATGAGTCAAGAAGAAGATTTTATTTCGGTTATGGCAAAAGGGAATTCGGAGGTTCTTGGGGTACCATTCAAGGTATTTCATTGGTCTCCAGATTTTATGCAGAGGAAGATTCTCCTTTGGTTCCAGTTTGGATGAATTTACCTGGCCTTCCTCCAAATTATTTTCAAGAATCGATATTAAGGAGTATTGGAGATGGATTTGGAAAATTCTTGAAGAGGGATAATGCGACTGCATGTGTTACACGGCCTAAAATGGCACGAATTTGCGTGGAGTTAGATATTTCTGCTCTGCTGAGAAAGTCGTTTTGGTTGGGTCCTCCTCATGGTCGGCTAAGTCATTATCAAGAGGTTTTCTATGAAGCTTTGCCAAAATATTGTTGTTCATGTAGGAAACAGGGGCATAATGATGCTAACTGCACAAGGGGAACTGGTTTGAAGAAGAAAAAATTTATTGAATTAGATGGGGGTAATAAAAAAACGGGGAAAGTGATATGGAAGGAAGTAAAAAATGTAGCAAAGAAGGACGGGTTGAAGACAACGTAGGTGGAAAGAGGAGAATCATCAAAGTCTCGGCGGATGGAGATTTTGAATAAAATTCATTCACGGAAAAAGGAAGAGGTTGGAGAAGAGGGAGTGGTTTTATTTATTTCAAATTTGGGTGTGGCTCATGAGACGTGTGAGGATGGGGGAATAGAGAAAGAGTCAGAAATAAGCATACCTATGCTGAGTAATTTAGAACGGAACCAGGAGGGATGTAGACAAGACATAGATCATGAAGGGTTGCTAGAGGTTATTCCGCCGGTATATAATCAAGCTGTGAGCCCGATTAAATGGAGTGATGTGGATGGTGAGGAGAGCTCTGAATCAAAGATGGAACAGAGCATGGGTAAATTGGGTCCTAGAAGCAGTTTGCGTATCGTGGATGAGGCCTTGGAGTTTGAGATGGGCAGTTTGGCTAGAGAAGATGAATTTATAGAATCTGACATGAGGAATGTGGCTAGCCTTTTTCGAACAGTCTCTGATGGAGAACAAGAAGGTGAATTAAATGAGTTGGCGGAAAAGAATTTTGATTCGGATCCAGAATTGCATATACCTCTAAAGAAAATTAATTTTTTATGTCTATTCTTATATGGAATATTAGGGGTATTGGTTCGTCAAAATTTAGACTTCGGCGTATTTTGAATAAAAGTCAACCGTTGGTGGTGGCTATTTTAGAACCTTTTATTAGTGCGAGTAAATGTCGTAGATGGGCGAGATGGTTGAAATTGCCATCTTTTGTTAATAATTCAGAAGTGGGAGGGAAAGTTTGGCTTTTTTGGGCAGATGAAGTGGATTTTGAGCTGTCTTCATGTTCGGATCAAGCTATTTCAGGATGGTTTTCTTTTGGGTCGAGACGATTGTTTGCTTCATTTGTGTATGCTAGTTGTTTCCGGGATAAAAGGATTGAATTATGGGAATATCTCAGGATCCAAAATCATCAAGGGTTACCATGGATGGTTGGGGGAGATTTTAATATGATTCGTAGTGATAGTGAAAAAGTAAGAGGGGTGTTTCAGGCTCCTCGGGCAAAGGTGGAATTTAATAATTGCATTAATGATTGTGCGTTGTTAGATATTCATTCCAAAGGGAACCGGCTGTCATGGTCTAATGGAAGGCTTGGCGGTAGGAGGATTTGGGCGAGATTAGACCGAATTCTGGTGAATGTGCAGTTTCTAAATGAGTTTGACGGAGCTGGTTTATGTTATCTTCCTCGGACATCTTCTGATCATTCGCCTATGTTGCTTAATTTTTCCAGGCAAAGAGAACAAACTATGAAGCCTTTTCATTTTCTCCGTATTTGGGGTACACATGAGGGATTTCTTCCTTTGGTGAAAAGTTGCTGGGATAAGACTTTTGAGGGGAGTGCTATGGAGCGGATTAGGAAAAAATTAAGATATTTAAAAGGTGAATTGATGAGATGGAATAAAGAAGTGTTTGGTCGTGTTGATGTAGAAATTCAGAAATTAGGTAATCGGGTTAACTTGCTGGAAGAAGAGATGATACGGACAGGTTTGGAACATATAGAAATGCAGCTTCTGGAAGCTAAACAGTCACATTTGCAGTGGATAAACCGGGAAGAAATTTTGGCATTTCAAAAGTCACAGATAAAATGGCTATTAGAAGGGAATTCAAACTCTAAGTTTTTTCATGCTGCTTTACGAGTTAAACATTCTAAGAATAAAGTAGAAAAAATGTTGATGGAAGATGGTAGAGTGCTGGACGCTAGTGACTAGATCCATACGGAAGCAGTTAACTTTTTCAGCAGATGTTTACGTGCTCCAGCGTTAATACAGAGGGTCCGGAAATGGAATTATTGAATTCGATTGTAACTGCAGCAGAAAATATAGAATTGTGCAAACCACCATCTATTGAAGAAGTGCAGAAGGCTCTAAAGTCTATTCCGGTAGACAGCAGTCTGGGTCAAGATGGTTACTCAGCTTCTTTCTTTTCATTGGCTTGGAATGTTGTGAAAGAGGACCTTGTGGAGATGGCAAAGGAATTTTTTGCAGGGCAACCTTTTTCTAAGTTTTTCAGAGCAATAGAATTGGTTTTACTCCCTAAGGTGGAGGAGCCTGTTGGATTTGGGCAATTTAGGCCAATTAGTCTTTGTTCTGTGGTGTATAAAATTATGACAAAGATTATGGTATATCGTTTGGCTCCGGTACTTGAAAAACTTATTTCGAAGGAGCAAGCGGCGTTTATTCCAGGAAGGAGTATTTTTGATAATATGGCTTTGGCACAGGAGTTGGTACAAGGAATAAATTGAAAGGTTCGAGGTGGGAATGTGATGTTGAAGATTGATATGGCAAAGGCGTATGATCGTGTTAACTGGAAATTCCTTATGGAAGTTTTACGTCGTTTGGGTTTTTCTGAGAATTGGAGGAATTTAGTATATAATGCTATTTCTTCTCCTCGTTACTCGATTATGTTGAATGGTTATTCTAAAGGATTCTTTCAGGCATCACGCGGAATAAGGCAAGGTGATCCGCTATCACCTTATTTATTTATTTTGTCTCAGGAAATTCTTCTGTGCATAGTGAATCAACAATTTAGGATGGGTCGAATAAAGTGTTATCATTCAGGTGGAGGTACACTTATATCGCATCTTTTGTATGTGGATGATTTTTTGATTTTTGCTAATGGAGGAAAGGCTTCTATTAGGAGAATTATGGAAATTTTACATCGGTATGAAGAGATGTCGGGTCAATTGATGAATCCTAGTAAATCAACGATTTATTTTTCTAACTCTATTGGGTTGGATCGTAAAAGGGATATAAAGAGGATATTAGGGTTTGTAGAGAGGAATTAGCGTTGTGGTTATCTTGGAATTCCTTTGTATGTGGGTCGGCTCAAAATGAATTTATTTGATGGGTTCTTGGCTAAGATTTAGAAAAAATTGGCGGGGTGGAAAAGCAAGCTTTTATCATTTGCGGGAAAGATTATTCTACTAAAACATGTGCTGAATAACATTCCAATTCATATGCTTTCGGTTTTAAAAATTCCAAAAGGAATTTATGACAGGATAAGAAGAATTTTTTCTGATTTTCTTTGGGGTTCCTCTTCGGACATTAGAAAAAGAAAATGGGTGTCGTGGAATGTGATTTGTAAGCCTGTGGAAGAGGGGGGGCTTGGTGTTAGAGACTTGATGGAGGTGTAGGAATCTTTATTTATGAAATTTGCTTGGAAATTGCTGAAGGGAGATTCTCTGTGGGTTGAATTTTTTAAAAAGAAATATATTGGCCGAGATCATGTATATAAGGCTATTCAAGTGCAAAAGGGGACAAGGTTTTGGAAAGGAGTAGCGGAATTAATGCCGAGAGTTATTAAAAATTCGAAATGGTTGGTGGGGAATGGGAATGTGAATTTTTGGATGGATAATTGGGTTGGCTGTGGGCCTCTTCATGATTTTTGCCCAGTGATAGGTGATATTGGGCTAACGGTTGCAGAGGTATTTGATAACCAGGGTCCAAAACATGAGGTTATTGGTGAACTAGTACCGGATCAAGTGATGCAACTAATAAAAGAAGCTGGAGTAAGGTTGAAGGGAAATAATTCGGATGTGTTGATCTGGAAGCATACGGTGGAGGGGAGATTCACAACTAAATCTGCCTGGGAGTTATCTAGAGAAAAGGGACAAATTTGTGAATGTAAGAAGTGGTTATGGCAGCCTAATATTCAGAAAAAAATGTCTTTTTTCTGCTGGAGGGGTAAAAGAGGGGCTATGCCAACGAATGATAGAGTGCAACGGCTGAATATTCCTTTAGTGTCTAAATGTCAGTGTTGTGTTATACCAGATGTAGAATCTTTGAATCATGTTTTGTGTGCAGGGCCGAATGTTCAAAGGGTATGGAGGTATTTTGTAGAAATCTGTAATATTCGGTTGCCACATATCAGAAACTGGAAGGGAATGATGATGTATTGGTGGCAGAGAGCAAAGAAAAGTACACAAGTGGGCTGGTTGCGGGGAGTCATTCCTATTATGATTTCATGGGCTTTATGGAAGGCTAGATGTTTATCGAGTATGGAAGGAATTACGTTCAGCATTGATGTAATCATTCGGCAAGTGAAATGGTCCCTACAAGAAGCCTGCTGCACGGTACAAAGATTTCAGAAAATAAAAACAACGGACTATGAGATTATGCAGAGGTTGAGCTTACCAATTATTCCAACACGTAATAAGAAGCTAAAGTATATTAAATGGGAGATGCCAGAGGTCGGAACAGTGAAGCTGAATGTAGATGGGGGTGCTCGAAATAATTCAGGAGAGGCGGGTGGAGGAGGTATTATTCGGGACTCTAGTGGCAGATGCATTGTTGGTTTTGCTCATAATTATGGAGTTGCTTTGAATATGGTTGCCGAATGTCGTGCGTTACTTGATGGTTTGCGACTTTGCAAATAATTAAAGTTTCAGAATGTGTTAGTAGAGTCTAATTCATCGGTTGTTATGAATTGGATTACATCTAGTTTTTGTAGAGTATGGTTTTTATGGGAGTATTGGGATGTGATACAGGGGATTTCTAGGGGGATAAATGCGAGGTTTCAACATTTTTTCCGGGAAGCGAATATGGTAGCGGATTTTTTGGCAAAAGAGGGTGTACAGGGTGTTGTTTGTGATTTTTGGGGTTTGGATTTCGAGAATAGTCGTCTTAGAGGCTTGATCCGCATGGATCGGTTGGGGATGGTTTCTATTAGAGAGATGTAATTTTTTGGTTTTGCTTGAGTTTGTTTTTTGGTATTCCTCCACCGTAAGTGAGGGTTTTTTTCAATAAACTTGGGATAGGGCTACTATGTGGGTGGCTACTGGCTCTTTGATTAAAAAAAAAAAAAAAAGAACGAACAGAGAAAGAAAGAATGCACGACGAATTGAAGGAGCTGGTAGGAAAGTATGACGAGATGGCAAAAAAGATGGGCAGTTCTTCCTCGGTGGAAAGTCTACTACACCAAACAGATCTACTATACAGGGCACGTATTATGGCTATGCCGCTCCCATCGAAATTTAAAGTTCCTTAGATAGACATGTACGATGGGTCCAAGGACCCGGTAGATCGTCTGGAAAACTTTAAGGCTCATATCACACTCCACGATTTCCAAGGGAAAATTGCGTGCCGGGTTTTCCGTCTGACCCTGAAAGAGACTGTTAGGGGATGGTTCGGGACCCTCAAACCAAAGTCAATAGATAGCTTTGAGGAACTAGCAAAGCAATTCTTAACCCAGTTCATGCAGAGCAGGAGACGTCGGCACCTAGCCACCTACCTATTAACGATTAAGCAAAAGGAAGATGAGAATTTAAAGGCCTACTTGGCCCGTTTCAACAAAGAACGTTTAACAACGAATGATCAAGATGAAAAAATCACTCTGGCCGCCCTCTTAGGAGAGATATGGCCGTGCAGTCCTTTCATGGCGGAGTTGGCCCGAAGGACACCTTCCACCCTCAGGGAATTCATGGACATGGTGGATGATTTTGTCAATGCAGAAGATACTCTACAAGCATTGGTGAACCCTTGTAGAGACGATGCAAAAATTGAGCGAAGAAACAAGCGGGCTGATAAGAAAGGGAAGCCAAGTAGGTGAGAAAGCACAAGAGAAGGGCAGTCGGATCGCAACCTCAGACTGGTGCACAATAATTTAAGCGTACGAGAAGAAGAGAGAAAGAGAGAGAGAAGGAAAGCCGTCACCGTATCAAAACAGACGAGCTCGCACTGGACTGAGGACTGCACGACCATGAGAAAGAGAGTCGCTGAGTTAGCAAGAACTGGCGAGTTGGAGTGAATGGTGTCAATGCGGTCAAAACCCAGAAGGTGTCAGGAGACTAGGCAGGGAATAAGACGGAGTTTCAGTCCAAAAAGGAGGCGACACTTCAACGACCGTCAAGACAAGGGGGTGAGGTTGCCCCCAAGAGGCAACAGGAACAGGGCACCCATAGAAGAGATAAAGACTATAGCTGGAGGTTTTGCTGGGGGTGGTACTTCTGCATCCAACTGAAAGGCGTATACACGAAAAGCAAGATATGAAGAGGTATTCGTGGTAGATAGAGCACCCAAACAACCAAAGCTCAACAATGAGTGAATGGTGATATCGTTTGAAGAGGCGGACATGGAAGGAGTCTTGTATTTGCATGACGATGCTCTAGTAATAACCCTCGTGATAGCCAATTATACAACCAGACGGGTGCTGGTAGATAATGGGAGCTCGACCGATATACTGTTCTGGGAAGCGTTTGTCAAAATGGGGATTGATGTTGGCAAACTGAGGCTCTCCCCTACACCATTAAAAGGTTTCTCAAGGGATACTATTCAACCCATAGGAGCGATCACGCTTCCAGTAACTGTAGGAACTGGGACACGGACGACAACCACCATGATAGATTTCTTAGTATTAAAAGCTCATTCCTCTTACAATGCTATACTGGGAAGACCGACACTCAACCATTTAAGGGGTGGTAACATCACCTACTATCTCAAGATGAAGTTCCCAACAGGCTCTGGCTCGAGAATGTTATATGCAAGAATTGAGAAAAGTCAAGATGAAAGTCTGCATGGTGGCAGGACAAGATGGGGCCTTGCCATCCCTCCCTCCATCTGTGGCAGTAACTTACGAGGTTACATAGAAGTCGGGGATGACAAGGGTCAACAATATGCAGAAGTCAACGAACCTCTGGAACTCGTGGCATTATACACTGACCGCCCAGGGACCACTACCCGTATCGGGACACAAACCCCGCCAGTTGATAGAGAAGCCCTGATACAGTTGTTGGTAGGACATAGAGACATCTTCGCGTGGAGCCATGAAGAGATGCCCGGTATAGACAACAAGGTCATCGAGCACTGTTTGGGCGTAGACCCAACGCACAAGGCAGTACGACAAAAGAGGAGATCGTTCAGCTCGGAAAAATATGCCGCCATTAATGAAGAAGTTAAAAGATTGCTCACAGTCGGCTTCATCAGAGAGGCCCACTACCCGGAGTGGTTATCCAACGTTGTCATGGTGAAGAAGGTGAATGGGAAGTGGAGAATGTGCGTAGACTTTACAGATCTGAACAAAGCTTGTCCGAAAGATAGCTTCCCTTTACCACGCATAACGTCATTATAGATGCTACAGCAGGGCATCATATGTTGAGCTTCATGGATGCATATTCAGGATACAACTAGATACAAATGAATGCAGCAGACAAAGAAAAGACATCATTCATAACAGACAGATGGCTATATTGCTACCAAGTTATGCCCTTTGGCTTGAAAAATGCAGGGGCGACCTACCAAAGGCTGGTGAATCGGATGTTCAAGGAACAGATCAGGAGATCCATGGTGGTGTATATGGATGACCTACTAGTAAAAAGCAAAGAACCCGCCCAACATCTCGAGGATTTGTGGATGGTGTTTGGAGTCTTATGCCGTTATAAAATGAGGCTGAACCCAACGAAGTGTGCTTTCGGGGTCCAGTCGGGGAAGTTTTTGGGCTATATCATGTCTGAGAGAGGAATTAAAGCCTCTCTAGATAAGATAGAAGCCATAGTCTGTATGAAACCGCCAAAAAATCTGAATGAGACTCGACGACAGATAAGTGCCTCCCCTTTTTCCAAGTACTGCGGAAGGTACTTCCTTGGAATGAGCAGTGCGACGAAGTGTTTGAAAAGTTAAAACAATATCTGACCAATACACACCTTTTAAAGCGACCAGAGAAGGTAGAGGTACTTTATGCGTATCTAGCAGTCTTCCCACATGCTGTATCCGCCGTTCTCATAAAGGAAAAAGGAACTGTCCAACATCCAGTGTACTATGTGAGTAGAGCACTCAGAGGAGCAGAAGCGAGGTATCCTCAAATTGAATTGTTGGCATTCGCCTTAGTAGTGGCGGCTAGGAAACTTCGCCCTTATTTCCAAGCCCACACAGTTAAGGTACTTACGGAGGCTCCATTGGCAAAAATTATGAGGAAGCCTAATTGCACAGGAAGGCTGATAGGATGGTCAATTGAGCTGAGTGAGTTCGATATAAAATATGAACCAAGGAAAGTAATTAAAAGACAAGCGATGACGGATTTTGTAGCGGAGTTCTCAGACTTTCCATAGAAGGAAGCAGTAGCACCATCAGGGAAGCCGTGGGTGTTATTTATAGATGGATCATCCTGTCGGGAAGGCGGAGGCCTAGGGATTCACCTACTAAGCCTAGACGGCCAAGAGAGGTATTACATGGCCACACTGGCGTTCAAAGTAACTAACAACGAAGCCGAATATGAAGCGCTTATAGTAAGATTATCTGTGGCCTCCCAAATAGGGGCAACCGAAGTGGATGCCAGGTCAGATTCATAGGTAGTAGTAAATCAAGTTTTGGGCCTATACGCTACGAAGGGTGAGAAGTTAAAGAAATACCTGGCACGAGTTTGGGAAATACGCAATCTCTTCTCATATTTCGCGATAACTCAGATACCAAGGGTGGATAACAAGGTCGCAGACCAGTTAGCACGGGCAGCATCAGGAGTGGAGGAAGTACCCCTACCATGGCAAGTAGAGGGAAGGGTCATTGAGGTCCTAGTGGTTGGCACAGAGGTAGGAGCCCTAGGATCAAGCATCCCTGATTGGGAAAACGGGGTGGTAGAGTACCTATATGAAGGAAAATTGCCAGAAGCAAAAGAAGAGGCAAGAAGAATAAAGAAAAGGGTGGCTCGATTCCTACTCATCGAGGGAGTCCTTTATAAAAGAGGTTTCTTCGTCCCATTGCTACGATGCATCTTCGCATAAGAAGCACGATATGTCCTAGCTGAGATACACGAGGGGATATATGGGATTCACTCTGGAGGAAGAAACTTGGCTAAAAAAGCAGTCCGGGTAGGATATTACTGGCCTAGTGCTCTAAGGGATGCACAGGAATTCACCAAGAAATGTGCAAAGTGCCAAACTTACGCACCCATACCACATGCCCCTCTGAAAGAGTTAACATCCGTGACAGCACCATGGCCTTTCGCATAGTGGGGGGTAGAGCCATTAGCTACGATCACAGGCAAGGCCGTGACAAAATTCTTGTGGAAGAATGTCATATGCAGGTTCGGAATTCCCCAGAGTATTATAACTGAAAATGGACGCTAGTTCAACTCGGGCCACTACAGGGAATGGTGTGCTGAGTTAAGGATCAAGGCAAAATACTCCTTCCCAGGCCACCCCCAAGCAAATGGCTAAGTTGAGGCGACAAACAAAGCTTTACTCTCAATCCTTAAAAAGAAGGTCACGGAAAAGAAAGGGGATTGGGCGGACGAGCTGCCAGGGGTACTCTGGGCTTACAAAACTACAGCAAAAACTCCTATTGGGGAATCCCCGTTTACACTGGCGTACGGATGCGAGGCGGTTACGCCAGTGGAAGTAGGGTTACCAACCTACAAAACAAGTCAATTCTCCGATGTCCAGAATGACAAAAAGATAGAAGAATACCTCGACTTACTCGAAGAAGAAAGAGAGATGGCAAAAGCTCGGATGCTGCAAGAAAAGAAGAAAGCCGAGCAATACTTCAATAAAAGAGTAAGGCCCATGACTTTCAAAGTGGGCGACCTGGTCTTGAAGAAGAGCAAGGTGACTACCCAAGGCGAGGGGAAGATAGGACCCTGATAGGAAGGTCCTTATCTAGTAATAGCCAACAACCGGCCTAGATCTTACCGATTGAAAGAAAGTGAGGGCAAGGAACTACCACACCCCTGGAACGCAGAGCACTTAAAGAAATTTTATCAATAATTTTCATAGTATTTGTTGGTTTAAGCATTCCTTTTCTTTATTGTTGTCTGATATTTGCATTGTCGCTATTTATGAATAATACTTCATTTTGTTCATTGAGAATTCTGTACAGAGGAAAAAGTACTAGGGGTGAATATAGATTCCATGAAAAAAGGGCAAGAAAGGTCAGGGACTGCTCGACCCTAAACACCAAAGATAAGCCTTAGCAGCTTGTGATACCATAAAAAAGGGGCGCGTAGGTCCTCAAACCACACCGACCCTAAACACAAAAGACAAGCCTTAGCAGCTTGTGGTGCCATGAAAAAACGGTGAGAAAGGTCAGGGACCGCTTGACCCTAAACACCAAAAACAAGCCTTAGCAGCTTGTGGTGCCATGAAAAAAGGGGCGCGTAGGTCCTCAGACCATGCAGACCCTAAACACCAAAAACAAGTCTTAGCAGCTTGTGGTGCCATGAAAAAAGGCCGAGAAAGGTTAGGGACTGCTCGACCCTAAACACCAAAGACAAGTCTTAACAGCTTGTGGTGCCATGGAAAAAGGGGCGCATAGGTCCTCAGACCACGCCGATCTTAAACACCAAAGACAAGCCTTAACAGCTTGTGGTGCCATGACAAAAGGGCGCGTAGGTCCTCAGACCACGTCGATCCTAAACACCAAAGACAAGCCTTAATAGCTTGAGGTGCCATAAACAAAGGGTGCGTAGGTCCTCGAACCACGCCGACCCTAAAAACACCAAAGACTCATGGTGCCATGAAAAAGATAAGAGTTAAAAGGACAAAGGCAAACTCAAAACCAAGCTCAAAACCCATTATTACAAAAACAAATCGAAGTCCATTATCACAAAAACAAATCGAAGTCCATTATTACAAAAACAAATCAAAGTCCATTATTACAAAAACAAATCGAAGCCCATTATTACAAAGGCAACTCAAAATCCTTTATTACAAATATAAAACAAATGGAAAAATCAAAAAATTATCCATACACACAAGGGGTGAGTGTGGTTAAGGGGCATTATCAAGAGGGAACGTTGGAGGCACGTTTATAAAGGCATCAGGCATTTCCTTCCGCCCAAACTCGTCAACCGTCCGAAGGGCGATTTCCTCAGGATAAAACAACTCCCGCTCGAGAACCCTGAGGTTGGTGGCAGGATCAGCCAGGAGATAGTTCCTCAGCCTCAAAATACCACGGCTGTGCCCATAAGCAAATGCGTCGTCCCTTGTAGCAGGGACGAGCGCCAATTGGGCGCGGAGCCGTGTGACTTCCTCCTGAGCAGTAGTTAACTCCCCCCCTTCTCAGCCAGACTTTGCTAGCAGACTCTAAGAGCCAAGTTTGCCTCCCGAAGATTCTCCTCAAAAGACTTGCAGCTATCTTGAGAGCAGGTCAGGTCTCTACGACGAGAGGATAGTGCCTCGTCATGGGCGGCGAGCTCGGATCTCGAGCGAGAGCTCTCCACCTTAAGGGCCTCTTAGGCCTCTGAAAGTTGCAGCTCGGCTGAGTCCCTCTTAGAGCGGAGAATGGACAAGGCAAAGTCATCTTTAGCTTTGGCCGCATCAGTTAGGCGGACAGCCTCTCGCAACTCTAGGAGTTCGGCCTCACGCATCTCGAGATTGCCTTGCAGGGAGTGGGAATAACCCTTAGACTGCTTAAGTAGGGCCTTCAACTCCTGCCTCTCCTCGACCAAAGCTGCCAGCTTAGCTCTGTCCACTCGCCATCTCTCGGAGGCAGGTTTGGCTATATAGCATAGCTGACGCCACTCTTTAACCTCCTCCTCAAGACGGGAATGATCAGCTACTATCCACGCGGCCAAATTGTGGATGCCCTGCAAAAGGAGAAACAAACAACCAATATAAAAAGAGGTGAAGATATGAAGAGAGCACATGCAAAAGGGACAAAAAGCACAATACCTCAGAAAACCAACTTCTCAAGCGATTGGCCATATGGGTAGTAGCCTCAACCTGAGAGTTAACAGCCGTTGAGGAATCACCACCACTGGCGTCCTCCCTCACCACCTCGCCAGGGTCTCGAAGGGCTTCTCCCTTAGGCCTCACAGACGAGGCCATCTTCCTCCCTGACAAATCACCCAAGCGCACAGGGGGGAGAGTAGGTGACGAGAAGGCCAGGTCAGCCTCACTAAGACGGGCGTCTTACTTCAAGAAATTCGCCCACTCCTCCTCAAGAAAAGAGTCAGTATCCCCGCCAAAAGAGGAGGCGTGGAGAGGAGGAAGAGAGAGTCTGGGCTCACTGCCAATTGTCGAAGGGGTCTTTCCACCTGAGACGGTATCTAGAAAGCTCTCGGGGGAGGTTTGGCATGAGCCAACCTCGCCGCCTGTTTCAGCCGGGCGTGGAGGAATGCTTCTTGTTGCACCTTCCGCCCTATCCAACAGCGAGGTGCCCGACATCTCCATGCAACCACTCATGGGCAGAGCAGTGACCGCTTCAACATCAACAGCAGTGGAAGAAGGGGGCGAGCAAGCTCCCGTCGCAGTGATGGAGTCAAGGTTACGGGCCGCAACCACCTTTGCGCCCAGCTCGAACTGACTCACCCACCCCTCCAGCATGGGAAACTCAAACGCAGGGGTGGCAACTGTGACAGGCTCTTGCATCCTAGGCATGACTTGGAGAGAGGCAACCAGATCAAAAAGAGCTAGGTCGGCTAGACCCTCCACGTCCCTCAGGCTACGAGAACATGGCGGTGAGGGGGAGGGCAAAGGCGAGGAGGCCTTAGTGGTCTCACGCAGGGTAGAACCCTGGCCGTAACTTTCCCCTGAAGATACGGCGAGGACCTCAGGTTACGGCGACAGAGCCTCAACGACGGCCAACTGTGTAGACATCTGAGAAGGGGTGTCCTCCTGCAACACCAAGGCCTGGACGTCCCCTGAGGACGCCGGGGTCTCCTGTTGGAAAGAAGAAGGTGGAGAGGGATCTCCAGAGCGAGCCTTCTTTCGGCGACCGCCAGCCTCCTTCTTTTTCTTGCTTCTCTTTTCTTTCTTTTTGGCAGCCTCTTCAACCTTCCCCTCGTTCTTTTTCTTGCTTCTTTTCTCCCTTTTCTTGGTGACCTCTTCCTCCTCCCCCTCTTCAGAGCGAATCTTCCTCTTAGAAGGCTCAGACTTCAAAGTTTTCTCAATAGGTTTTGCCATGGGGGGAGGAATGGTGGCTTAGATCATAAAGTGGCGCCCTTGAAAATAAGACCAGTTGGGAGACTTCAAGAACTGATCAATATGGGCATTGGTCAGCAAGACATCAATACAAAGCGCATTAGGGTTAGCTTTGGCCCAAGAACAAACTGTCTCGATTCAAGCCAGTTCACGACACGACAGAGGCTCCATTTTGAGCCATAGCTTCTTTTCGTCGGGAAGAGGATGCCATATTAACTTGACTGGAAAGTCATGGAAAACATCTTCCGTGCCAGGGTATTCCCAACCTTGACCTGTGATATAGAAGAGGTTGGTGGTCCACGTCTTAACATTGGAGTGGCAAGTCTCAAACCGGGCCAATGCTTGCCCATCGTCTTTCTTGCGGAAGCTGAGGACATTGCCCTTGGTAGCTTCCCACAAGGAATAGAGCACCAAAAATTCCCGACCAATCAGGTTAGGATAAGGATCCCTGAGGGGCTCCAGAACCATACGAAAAACAATACAGGTTCAGAGGTACACCCTCAATGCGAAAAGATGTAGTTGGGTAGGAGCTGTGTTGAGGAGGTCCAAAATGTCACGGAGAGGGTGGCAAAATGGGAGCCTCAACCCATTTCACAGAAGGGAAAAAGAAATAGCCACTTTAGTGGAAAAACCCTCATCGTCGCAACACCAGGAGTCAATAACTCCCAAAATAACAGTTTCAAGAATACAAAAGTCCTCCCAAATCTTGGCAAAATGTTTCTCATAGATGGCTGAGCGCCATCAGTATCCAGCAAAAACCGTACCCTTAAGGATCTCGAAGGGGCTTTCAGAAACCTCGCCTTCACTGTAAGGAGCCATTGAAGTCGTGGGGAGAAGGTAGCAAGAAGGGTTGGGATAAGTGAAGAGCAAAACAAGAATAGAAGGACAGGAAGCGTAGCAGGGGAAGAAATGAGAGATGAAGGGAAAGTGAAGTATTTGAAGGATAGCAAAATACGAAGCGCCAATAGACATAAAATATTAAAGTAACCCTGCACTAGTGAAGAAGGAAAACCGATGCAAGAAAGCTTTCCTTTTTCCCCTGACACAGCCGTGAGAAATGATAGGGGACCCCCGATTCTTAAAAGTAAAATCTTTTTGAGAAAAATGAAAGAGGCAAGCAAGACGGGCCTGGAGACACCAAGAAGCCGCACATTGAGGTTGAGAGCGACTGCTTGCTGCTGGTCCAATCTTTGCAACAAAATAATATGTCACATTCTATGCTTGGTAATTTATTTTCTGAAGTGCAAAGGTTATGTTGGCGTTTTACAAGTTGTTCTTTTACTCATGTGTATAGAGAGGGTAATAGGGCTGGAGAGTAAAGACTATTGAGATGTGTTGGGATTGTATTCTAGACTTTATTTCTTAAGTCTTATGGTTTGATAAATATATGTAATTATTTATCTTGAATGAAGATGGTTGTTTCTATTAGGAAAAAAAAAATTATAGTCCGAGACTACGTATGGAAGAATAACATCGCAAATAGTAGACATATTTGAGATCACGTACGAATCCTTTCTTTAAAAACGCATCATGCCCGATGGCCTGGTCAATATCGTATGGTTTATGTTCTGAGCCCTCTAATTCTTTGTAGACTCTATATGCAAGGAAACACAAGCGATTTTCGATCTGTCCTAATTTGTTTCTTATTAAAAAATAATTTAAGAAAGTGGTTTGATCTCATTAATATTAATAATGTGATACTCCGTTTTTACATGTATTTTTATTGAAGGAGTATTTTAATTTAATTAAAATATTGGTTCTTTTATTTTAAATTATCGAATTTTAATTAGATTTACTTAGTTCTGAAATTTATTTTGTAGAGCTTTCTTAACATTAATTATTGTTTTGATTTTAAATTGCTGTTTAATTTATTTTAGTTTGTTTTTGGATTTAAAATTTTGTTGTTAGTTTTTACTAGTTATTTTTTATATTTTAGTTGGATGTTGTGTTTTGTTTATTTTATTCGATTTATAGATTTTAAAGTTGTTTTCATTGGATCAGTTTTTGGACTCCAGAGGTGAGGACTGGACCTCGTTTCTTTTCCCCATCTTTTCTTTATCTCTTTTTCCTTTCTCTTTCTTTTCTTTTTTTCTTTCATTTTTCTCCACTTTTTCCCCTAGTTTCCTTTATCTCCCGCGCACCAAGCCTCTCCTCTCCCTTTACTGTCGTTTTCCTTCAGACTGCTCAATCCGCCGTCGTACGCCTGCGTGAAGCACACCAGCCACCAAGTTTTCTTCCCCTCTGACCGGTGATCATCCCCACTAAATTTCACCTCCATCTGAACCACCGTTAACGACCGCGAGCTCTTTCAAGCTGCGGCGTCTTTTCTCTGCAGCGCCGCCATCGCTGTAAGTATTTTCCAAACTACCTCCTAGATTTAAATATATTTTTGCTTTAACAATAAATTGTGATTGGTTGGTTGCCGGACTGAGTCCGAAGAGTCGGGGGTCGAATGGATTTGAGGATGGAGTTACTTATATTTGGATGATATTTGGTTTCGTGTCATACATTGCATAGTGCATGCATGTTCATGTTTGTAAAATGAAAACTAAGTTTTCGTGTAATTACATGCATGTACATGTGTTGGAACTAGAAAACTGGGTTTTCAAGCAAGAAATGATTTTTTTTGGTATATGTGAATGATTGGATTGACTGGTTTGAGTTAGAGGCATGTGTAGGGATAGTGGTAGGGTCCTGCATGCGATTCCCGCTTACGGTGTATACGGCGTAGAGATGATGGTAAGCAGGGACGGTGGTAGAGTCCCACATGTCATTCACACCTACGGTGCACGTGTAGGGATGGTGGTGAACAGGGATGGTAGTAGAATCCCGACTGCGATTCTCGCCTATAGTGCTCTGATGATTTGGTTAATGGGCCATTTTCCCAAAAAATGGTGAGATTGGTTTTTGGGCCATTATTTGGGATAATGACGAGGATATGTTTAAAGGAAATGTTTTGGGCCAAAATGAGATTTTTGGCGTGCGTGGAAAATGTGGATTTTTGGGACATATGCATATGGCATCATGTTCATGCATATTGTTGTGGCATGGATATATTTTTATCTTGCGGTTTGTTTGGTTTGTTACTTACCTGTGGTACCGTCTTTGGTACCATAGATTTTGATGCAGAAGACGAGAAGGCTAAGCCTGAGGAGGTGGCTTTGCCAGAAGAGTGATCGAGGATCACTCGTGGCTTGTGGTTTAATTTCCTATCTTTGATTGGTATTATTTTTGTTTTACTGGTTATTTGTAATATTATTAGTATACTTATTTTTAAGCGAGTTTGTATTTAAACAAAATTCTGGTACTTAGTTGGAAAACTTTTTATTACCGCTGCGTTATTTTTTTATGTACACGTGTTGCATGTACACACACTTAGCACTTGGCGATGGGATACGTGATTCGTATTATTATCATTCCAACATCTCAATTTTCACGTGCCCGTACGTGGGAGTTGGAGGCATGACAAATAATGTTTGTTTTTATAGTTGCGAGGGTATATATTATACACATGAAAATCATGAGGTCTGGAGTTCATTGAAACCAATTTTTTGTTGATTTTAAGGGACCCGTACGTAGATTATTCTACTCAGATAAGGTTTCGTAGACTATAGCGCTTGCTTGCTGACGATTAGTGATTATTTGGGAGAAACTAAATTCGTTGTTGACTTGCTAGAGGCCCCACATAAAGTAAAGAGTTTTGACTACTGAGAGTTAATTATTTGCAAGAAGGAATTATCATTTGGGTTGAATAGATCGTCATATATAATTTTTTTAATGTTGGGAATTGAAACTGTATATATAATATGATAATTGCTGATTTATTTATTAATATTCCAAAATCTACGGATTACTGCAGAGTCAAATACTTCTTTTACTTAATGGCTACACTCAACATCTAACTCTTATATTGGTCCCTTTTCTTTGCTTTGCTTTGCTTTTGTTTTTGGTTGAAATGGTATCTTAATTCACGGGTAGGCAGTTGAACCAATTCTCAGAAACTGACATCCAGTTGGTTTTAAAATCACCTAACCAAAAGCTCCAAAAGGACATGAGTACTACTAGCTTTCAAGTAGTACTACTTATGATATATAGGATTCACCCACCAATACTTTTTTCCCTACATTTATTTCCTTCAGTTTCAACCATTAATGCATTCTGCACCATTAATGCCAACACGCAGCCACCCCCACAAGCTGCCTACCCTACAGCAAGCAATTTTTATCTTAAATTTCAGCAAACAACATTATTATTGGTAAACTTCAAACAAAACCCATTATTCAGACCATCATTCACATTTCAGCCATAAATATATCTCTTTTGTCGTCACATTGTTGGCATCCTGCAGCAAACATAAAGGACCAGTACACAACATGTGAATAGAATACATTTTTTTAGGTGAGTTAAGCTCTAGCTAGCCATTATGAAGGACTCCTTTAACTTTCTCGTAGCCCTTAGAATATAGAAGAGGGAAACCACCTTAGAACCTATGTGATGTCCTTTTTCTGCACGAATATGGTCCAAACTTGGTATTGGGTGAACTCTTGGTCCCCAAAATTAGGCTCATCTTCCACTGATGTGAACCTTTGTTAGGTTCCAGATTTAAAGGAACATAAGGTACCTACTCATGGCAAGTTTCCTTGCCCCCTTTTTTAGTGTGGTCCTAACATCCATCCTAAAATTGATACAGACCAAGCACAGGATTTGCACTTATGAAACCAAAGCAGGACACCACCAAAATCACCCACAAAGTTCCTAGCAAACCACATCTTAAACCTAGAACCAGCAAAAAAACCAATTAGCCAAACTCGAAAATCATTAAAAACCAGAATCATCATCTCAGTAAAAACCAGAATCATCATCTCAGCAAAATATCATCAGCCACATGCCTCAAATCCGTAAGCAAAATAATATTGCAAACTTGTAGTCAATTGATCTATTAACAAAAACAACATTGTGATCCATGCAAAGAAGGAACATACCTCCTTCTTGGAGACCCACGCCGAAGCTGATCTTGGAGCTGCGGTCGAAGAGAGAGAGAGAGAGAGAGACCCACGCAACTGTCTATGTGAGAGAGAGAGAGAGAGAGAGCAAGAGAAAGAGAGATCATGTTGGTGAGAGAGAAGTCGAGAGAGAGAGAGAGAGGGAGGGGGGCTAGGGTTGAAGACGAAGGAGATGAGAGTCAGGACTGATCGAGGGATACGGGTTGTTCTTCAGCTGCGGTTTCACCCGCATAACATTTCATATGACCCGCTTCAGTTTTAACCCGACTTTTATCGGGTGAATTTGATCGGGTCATCCGGGTTATAAAAATATATGCACACCCCTATGCGTAATAGCTCATTAATCGAGTGCTCCTAATTAATCTCGTAATTCTTATGAGGTGGTGATCATGGAATCAAAATGACGCCTAGATGCGTTAAGTAAAAGAATAGAAGAAGCATCTGGAATATAATTTGCTCGAGCTAAATTAAAATATTAAAATATTATTGAAACCAAGCTTAGGTATGATATTTTAAACTACATCAACATGAAGCAGTACTTTTTGAAAGCTCTGGTAGTGATCTATATATTTATCTCTTTTTCATTCATTTTGATCATTTATTATATATATAGTAGTACTGAAAGATCAAATTAGCTTTAGATCACCCCAATATAACTAGCAATACTCATATTGGCACTGGATATACGAGGAGTGACTCGATCTTAGCTTGTATCTCTTTTCCCACAAGGGTGTATCCATCTTCGTCCTTATATATGACATCTATTGCTCGTGAAAGGTTGAGAACACGCATAAGGATAGCCCTTGGTATAGCAGTAGGCCTCATACAATTCTCATTGATATCCTTCCATGCATCAGAAACTTGCCTGCGGAGTTCATCATATGCCACTTCTTCCGAGACACCATACTTCTTCATGTAGCATTCAACGGCCGAGGCAGCATGCCCTCTCTCTTGTTCAAACTGCAAACATAGTTTTTTCCCATATATATTATAAAGATTTGGTATGATAATAAAAGATCACATAGATATCAAACACCTAATAACATCCATTTGCTTGGCGTCTTCTTCAGGGTCACTCTTTATGGACGGACTTCTTTAGAGGTAAGTATGTGCAAGGGAACGACTTATCCCTCTTGAACCCTACTAAGGGAACTAGGTTCTGGAAAGCTATTGTGCATTGTATTCCAGAGGTTTTAAACAATTCTAAGTGGCTTGTGAAAGAGGGAAATGTTTCTTTCTGGTATGATAATTCGGCAGATGGTGGTCCCATTGGTGATCAGTTTCCTGTAACTGAGAGACCTTCTCTCAGAGTTAAAGAATGCCGGATTGAGGGTGGGTGGGATAACCCTCTCTTAGAAAGATTAGTGGGTCAACAAAAAGCCCTCGAGTTGTTTTAGTTCTTGGCCACGAGGAAGGATGGTCAGGATATTCTTATTTGGATGAAGGATAATGATGGAACTTTCAATACTAAGAGTGCTTGGGACTGTATTCGAGTGAAAACTCCTGTGTTACCCTGGGCCCATTGGATTTGGCACACTCATGTTCCCAAGAAAATCTCTGTCATGATGTGGAAGGCTTTCCATAATTGCCTGAGCGTGGATGAGAAGATTAAGACTATTGGCATTCCTATTGTGTCTAAATGTAATTACTGTAATAGGGGACATATGGAGGATTTAAATCACGTCCTTTGTACTGGAGATTTTGCCAGACGTATTTGGCGATTGGCAGCGACCCACTTAGGTGTCCATATGGGAGTTTTCCAAACCTGGAAGGAGCAAGTCAATTTTTGGTTTCGTCGTGCCGGTAAGTATTCTCAGTTAAGGATTATTTTTGGTATTCTTCCTTCTATTATTTCTTGGAGGCTTTTGGATAGGCGTTGTAAAGCTCGGGTTGAGGATAAAATGGAATCAGTACAGTCAGTTTGGCAGGTTATCAAGTTGTGGATTCGCAGGATTATGTCTTTAATTATCAAAGTCTCGAGGATATCTAATCATGATGTTGCTATTTTGCAAAGGTTGGATATCCCGGTTTTATATCCTAAGCCTAGGCAAATTCGTGTGATAAGGTGGAAGCGACCATCTCATAACTGGATGAAGCTAATTCTGATGGTAGCAGTTTAGGGAATCCAGGTCCAGCTGGTGCCGGGGGGGTTATTCGTGATAGTTTTGGTCGGCTACATTCTGCTTATTCTATTTTCTTGGGAAATGGGTCTAATAATTTCGCTGAGTTGAGAAGTTTGTTGGAAGGGGTTAGGAGGTGCCACCATTTGGTTTCCGCGTGTTGAGATTGAGATTGATTCACAAGTGATAGTTCGTTGGTGTAATAAGGATGAGTGTAATATTTGGTATCTAGAGGATTTTTGGGAGGAATTGCGGGGTCTTTTGGGTTGTATGGAGTATCGTTTGAGTCATGTTTATCGTGAAGGTAATGCGGTGGCTGATTTTCTAGCCAAAAGAGGAGCTGGGGGTTTAACTATGGATTGGTCTGTGAATGATACTTTACCCGAACAAATAAGAGGTTTGCTTCGCTTGGATAGACTTGGTCTTCCTTATTTGAGAAATTCATAGTCTATGGTATGTTTCTAGTGCTTTTGTTTTCTTGTTTTTTTCTGTTTGTTTGTTTCTTTTGCAGGTGTTTGGTCTTGGTGTTCTGTTTCTTGTTGCTTTTACGCCTGTATGTTTTTTCTTTTGCTTTTTGGGTTGTTTGTTTTAACACTTGGTTTTGGGTGCCTTTTCTTATTATCTTGTAAACCCCCAAGTGTTTTGTTGTTTCCACGGTATTCCTCCACCACAAGTGAGGGTGTATTAATAAATTTGGGATGGGCCTGCTATGTGGGTGCCTACCGGCACTTTTGAAAAAAAAAAAAAAAAAAAAAAGATCGTTATCAGAGCAATTATTGGTCACATACCTTATGCGATTTGATGTCATCCGAGAGCCTACCAATTATTGACGAAGCTGTAATAATTTTGGGGTCGCTAAACGCCCACACAAAGGTCTGCTCGGTAACTATCTCACCCATGCCAAGAAATGACATGATTGTGAGCATTGGATAGCCAGAGGTTACTAGTCCGACTCGCATATATTCCTCCAGCGTTGGGATGTGCTTTGCATGAAAAGATTTGGCTTCATCGAAATATGCCCGGACCATAATTTTCATCTGAGATATCTCAAAAGGATTTCACATAACATTAACCATGATGCATGGCATTAAATAGGAAGCATAAATATGTAATAATTGAGTTAATGCTCGTATAATCAGCTTACGGCTTCTTTTGCGTGAGAAACAAGGTAGGATCTTCCTTGTTTTGCCAGCTCCTGCTCAATTTCTTCGAAAACGTCCAAGAGTGCCTTATAACATATTTGCATGTATTTTGGTATCGTATTCATACTCCTAATATCCCACCTAATTATTCCAGTACCAATTGAAGTAATTATTAGACCGGTATCACACCAAAATATTAAAAATAAAAAACCACTCGATATCACTTTCAAACCTTTCAATTGCTTCTGTAAAGATCACGATCTCTTCGAGTGTGCCATATGCATCATAGATATCATCTACGATGGATGTCATGGCAATAACTTTGGTTAGTATTTTTCTTGCAAGCGAGTACTGGGGCTCAAAATAAACTGCCACAATCCAAAAGAAGCACTCCACAACCCTGTCTCTTGCAAAAGGTAGTTTCATTGCAAAGTCTAAATCTTTCCACCACCTACAAATTAATTAAATATATTGACATTGATCAGTGCCATGCACCTCGAAAAATGAGTTAACATACATAGTGTTATGAATGTCATGCATGGCAATACCTGGCGATATAACCAAGTTCCTGCTTGTGCAATGACTGCACAAGATTGAAATCTAATATCGAAAGCTTTAGAAAAGCTTTGTTATGGGAAGTGTCGTCTTGGTAGAGCGTAATGAAAACCCTGGACTCTAGCCTTGGAATGCCCTTGTGCAGGGATTGCTTTAGTGCATGAGTTACCTGTGCTGCTAAAGGATTCCTCAAATTGGATTTCGCTAACTCCAGTTGAGTGGTGGTGAAACTAAGAGCCTCATCAAGGATCTCTTCTCCATGCACCCTAAGATGCGTGGCTTCATAAAAGGCTAGCAAGCCTGGAATGTTGGCGCTCAAGCTTGCCTTGAATTGACCCTTTTCATCTTTGAACTTGTTAAACACATCTGCTTAAATGAAAATTTATGAGACAGAATATACATATATATTTATATATATATATAAATATACATATATATTCCATACGCACACTTTAGAAACCCAAAATAACGGAACGGCCTAGCTTCGCAAAATATGTAATAAAGCTCACAAACTAATTATGGCCCTACCATGGGCTGTGATAACTTGATATAGTATATACTTCACACTAAAATGTGTTTTGTAGTCTGATGTACATATATATAGCAAGCCATGTTAATTTGTAGTTTTATTTTGTGAGATTTTTTATAAACCAAAGATTTCTCTTTAGAACGAAAAAGCGAAAAATATTTTACCACATGAAACACGAAATCCTTGTTGACGTAGTAGTCGAAAATGAAGAGAAACATTGTAAAGATCATTGTCATCATGAATGGCACCCGAGGAAGCATAAATACGTTCTAGTGCTTCTCCGATGTCCCTTTCGAAATGGTACGCCACCCCTAAGCGCTGAAGTACATCAATGATGTTCAGCTGCTTGGAAGGTTGAACTGCAGAGGCTAACAACTCCCGTCTCACTTCTGCTATCAATTCTTCGACTTCGCGTACTTTAGAAACATGAATAACCTGCAACAACAAATTGGGATACTTCGCAAAAGTCAGAATATTATTCACGCGCGGTACGTTGGTAACTCCAAACAAATTCATTAACATCAATCAGTTTATACAAGAATGATACTTATAATACATATATTTGTCATTTAAAAAAATAAAAATAAAAAGGTTTTCATGAAGCTAATTTTCGACCACATATATGTACCTGGTCTTCGGGAATGTTATTGAGGAAACGGTCACCTCAAATGGTTGGTTTAAAATTTGCAGTCCGGCAAATGGCTTTTGATGATTCTCCATTTTGTAAGAGAGCAACTGAGGATAGCTTTATTACATATTTTGCGAAGCTAGGCGTTTCATTATTTTGGGTTTCTTAAGTGTGCGTATGGAATATATATATATATATATATATATATGTGTGTTGGACTATTTTGCTCCTTTACTTAAGTCCCACATGGGTGGGAAGTGAAGGAGGAGCAAATCCTCAAGTCTATAAAAATGAGGTTTAGCCTCATGGTTAAGTGCACCAGTCAAATGCTTAGCTAGTAACTTTTGACTCTAGTTAAATTCCTTTGTTGTCCATTTTGTAAAATGGAAGAGGTGTGAGTTAAAGTTTTCTAGTGGGAAGTTTGTGGGTGTGTTTGGGGTAAGAAAAAAATTGTGTGATTGTAATAATTTTCACATAGTGGATTTTCTTCTCTGGTCTGGTGGTTTTTCTCCTGTTTTGGAGTTTCCACGTAAATTTCTTGTGTTGTTATTATTTCTCTATTTTTCTTGTTATTCCTGCAAAGGGTAGATCCTAGGGGGTGAATTTGGGAGGTCCAAATTTCCAACAATTGGTATCAGAGCCACTAGGTTCTTTTTGTGGGGTGAAGTTTTGGTGTGGTAGTATGGATACGTATAGTCTAAGGAGGTTCTGTCTAGGAGATTGGAAATTTTAAGTGTGTCCATTGTGACCCTCCAATCTTTCCTGGGAACTTACTTAGTGAGGTACTATTCATTTCTACGGTAAAAAATTCATCAAGACGATGTTAGGAATGAGGTGGAGAAATTGGTTTACACAAAGTGTGGAATGGCAGATCAATCCCTGAAGTCAGCAGTGATTCTAGCGACTGGTGAAACGGCTAGTATAAGGAGCTGGTTCGGCAAGTGGCTCAAAGTCAGTAAATGGAGATACTGGTATTGATGCTAATGTTGTGTCTCTCTCCATGAAAAATGAGACATGTACATCCTTATGGCATGCTGCTAATTCCCAAAGTTGTCATGATAGAGGATGTGTTAATGTTAGCAGGTCCACAAGTTTGCACACAGGCATTGGTTTGGCATTGATGCAGGGTGTGTGGTGGAAATTCATGTCGATGGCTGATGAACTTCCAGGAAAGCCAAACGTGGAAGTTACACCATAATTTTCAGCAAGATTGTTTTCGACATGGGCCGAAATGAAATGCTTGGAATTGGTTTATTCTGAGTGAGTATGCTTTGATGGTGAAGCATGATAGCGGAAGCTATGAAGATCTTCATTGAGGTGGAGCTTGGCTGTGGGACCAGTCAAAGTCGCAAGGTGGAGATTGTTGGACTATTTTGCTCCTTTACTTAAGTCCCACATGGGTGGGAAGTGAAGGAGGAGCAAATCCTCAAGTCTATAAAAATGAGGTTTAGCCTCATGGTTAAGTGCACCAGTCAAATGCTTAGCTAGTAACTTTTGACTCTAGTTAAATTCCTCTGTTGTCCATTTTTGTAAAATGGGAAGAGGTGTGAGTTAAAGTTTTACTAGTGGGGAAAGTTTGTGGGTGTGATTGGGTGAGGAGAAAAATTGTGTGATTGTAATAATTTTTCACATAGTGGATTTTCTTCTCTGGGTCTGGTGGTTTTTCTCCTGTTTTGGAGTTTCCACGTAAATTTCTTGTGTTGTTATTATTTCTCTATTTTTCTTGTTATTCCTGCAAAGGGTAGATCCTAGGGGGGTGAATTTGGAAGGTCCAAATTCCCAACAATATGTATATTCTGTCTCATAAATTTTCATTTAAGCAGATGTGTTTAACAAGTTCAAACATGAAAAGGGTCAATTCAAGGCAAGCTTGAGCGCCAACATTCCAGGCTTGCTAGCCTTTTATGAAGCCACACATCTTAGGGTGCATGGAGAAGAGATCCTTGATGAGGCTCTTAGTTTCACCACCACTCAACTGGAGTTAGCGAAATCCAATTTGAGGAATCCTTTAGCAGCACAGGTAACTCATGCACTAAAGCAATCCCTGCACAAGGGCATTCCAAGGCTAGAGTCCAGGGTTTTCATTACGCTCTACCAAGACGACACTTCCCATAACAAAGCTTTTCTAAAGCTTTCGATATTAGATTTCAATCTTGTGCAGTCATTGCACAAGCAGGAACTTGGTTACATCGCCAGGTATTGCCATGCATAACATTCATAACACTATATATGTCAACTCATTTTTCGAGGTGCATGGCACTGATCAGTGTCACTATATTTAATTAATCAGTAGGTGGTGGAAAGATTTAGACTTTGCAACGAAACTACCTTTCGCAAGAGACAGGGTTGTGGAGGGCTTCTTTTGGATTGTGGCAGTTTATTTTGAGCCCCAGTACTCGCTTGCAAGAAAAATACTAATCAAAGTTTTTGCCATGACATCCATCATAGATGATATCTATGATGCATTTGGCACACTCGAAGAGATCGTGATCTTTACAGAAGCAATTGAAAGGTTTGAAAGTGATATCGAGTGGTTTTTTATTTTTAAGATTTTGGTGTGATACCAGTCTAATAATTACTTCAATTGGTACTGGAATAATTAGGTGGGATATTAGGAGTATGAATACGTTACCAAAATACATGCAAATATGTTATAAGGCACTCTTGGACGTTTTCGAAGAAATTGAGCAGGAGCTGGCAAAACAAGGAAGATCCTACCTTGTTTCTCACGCAAAAGAAGCCGTAAGCTGATTATACGAGCATTAACTCAATTATTACATATTTATGCCTCCTATTTAATGCCATGCATCGTGTTTAATGTTATGTGAAATCCTTTTGAGATATCTCAGATGAAAATTATGGTCCGGGCATATTTCGATGAAGCCAAATCTTTTCATGCAAAGCACATCCCAACGCTGGAGGAATATATGCGAGTCGGACTAGTAACCTCTGGCTATNAGCTTCGCAAAATATGTAATAAAGCTCACAAACTAATTATGGCCCTACCATGGGCTGTGATAACTTGATATAGTATATACTTCACACTAAAATGTGTTTTGTAGTCTGATGTGCATATATATAGCAAGCCATATTAATTTGTAGTTTTATTTTGTGAGATTTTTTATAAACCAAAGATTTCTCTTTAAAACAAAGAAGCAAAAAATATTTTACCACATGAAACACGAAATCCTTGTTGACGTAGTAGTCGAAAATGAAGGGAAACATTGTAAAGATCATTGTCGTCATGAATGGCACCCGAGGAAGCATAAATACGTTCTAGTGCTTCTCCGATGTCCCTTTCGAAATGGTACGCCACCCCTAAGCGCTGAAGTACATCAATGATGTTCAGCTGCTTGGAAGGTTGATCTGTAGAGGCTAACAACTCCCGTCTCACTTCTGCTATCAATTGTTCGACTTCGCGTACTTTAGAAACATGAATAACCTGCACCAAAAAATTGGGATACTTTGCAAAAATCAGAATATTATTCACGCACGGTACGTTGGTAACTCCAAACAAATTCATTAACATCAATCAGTTTACACAAGAATGATACTTATAATACGTATACTTGTCAAATAAAACAAAAAAAAAGGTTTTCAGGAAGCTAATTTTCGACCACATATATGTACCTGGTCTTCGGGAATGTTATTGAGGAAACGGTCACCCCAAATGCTTGGTTTAAAATTTGCAATCCGGTGAATGGCATGATCTGATGATTCTCCATTTTGTGAGAGAGCAACCGAAGATGCAGGGAGAGACATATTTTGCTGCTAATTGAGACAACTCAAAGCTGCTTTGATTAATAGTG
Organism: Carya cathayensis; assembly: GCA_011037825.1. Lineage (NCBI taxonomy): Eukaryota > Viridiplantae > Streptophyta > Magnoliopsida > Fagales > Juglandaceae > Carya > Carya cathayensis. The sequence continues at coordinate 95,930 of QGSO01000891.1, read as the reverse complement.
ATTGCAAGCTGCTGGGAAGAGTGCTCTTGCAAAAATCTTTGTTGGTAATTTGAAGCTTTATATAGGGCACCTATGAGCAAGGATTATGTGTGGAATGGGACGGGTTTAAGAGTCGTAATTATCAAATTTGACCCTAAGTTAGGGGGATGGAATACATGCATCCAGCTTGATCTAATACTCTACTTTTACGACTACAGTACTACAATTTAGTTATGAATAGTCTTTTCGTTGTAATAAATTGATCACAAAAGTTTGCTTTTCTTGTAGTGAAGCATTAATCACATGACCAATGTGGAATTAATTTCCGTACTATAGAGAATTTTATTCATCATTTTCTACAACACACACCCACACAGGATTTTTTTTATCTTTTATTTTTTTCCTTACTAAATGTGTGGTATATAAATTATGAATAGAAGATTTCCTTTAGCTTAGTAATAATGAATAATATTACATACAATCGTGTGAAGTATATAAGCGCCGTACAGTCGCTTTGAAAAAGAGTAGGGTTCACAATTAAAAAAATAATTTTCTTTACATGTAAGTCCCATCTTTATTCTTTTTTTAGAAATAATTTTGCGGCGCTTACTCACTCATAATTGCAAGTATCATTTCTTAAACAATAGTTTTTTTTTACACCCGAATTGAAATTAATTATATTATGTTGACGATAAATATTCATCATTTTTTTGTCTTTTTTTTTTATGAGGAACTAATATTCATCATTCACTACTGCAAGGCATCGTATTAGCTAGAAGAAAAAATCTAGTTGTAAGTATATCTGCGCACTAATATATGCACCAATCTTATGTGATTGGTCAAAAAGTAAATTTTATTGAAAACAATAATAATTTAAATTAAATTCCATTTCCATGTTATTCCTCTGCCTCCAATTGTAGCTTTTTCTTCTTTTTTTTTATTATATTTTATTTTTATAATTGTCTGGTTTAGTCCTTTTGTCCATGTTAGTGGGTTAGATAGTGGTTTTTTCAAGTGGCCACTGCAATGGAATTTTTGGTAGTTGCAGGGCTACTTTTTAGGATTTGGTGTGCTGAATAATTCAATTTGTAAGTATCTCCATCATGGTCGGCTGGTTTTTTTCTTGCTAAAAGACCTTAGTTACAAGTGATCGCGAGATAAAGTAACATCTTCATTTTTTCATTTCTTCATTTCTGTTTTTGTTTTAATTGAAAATGCCAGGTCAGCGTCAGTATGCGGTTTGGTGCACGTGGTTTGGTGTACCAATCCACTTGTACCTAACAGAATTATATTAGATGCAAAAATTTAGTTGTAAGTACAACTGCGCACTAATATGTGCATCAATCTAATATGATTAGTCAAAAAGTAGATTTTATTGAAAACAATGCTAATTTAAATTTTGAATATGAAGAAATCAGGATTAGTACGCAAATTAGTATGCGACTTTGCTTGTGTATACCAAAACTCATATTAGATTTTTCCTTTGTTTTGGTTTTCAAGCCTTGTCTAGGTAGCCGTCTATAGATGAGTTTTACTACGTACAAGTAAAGTTTCGTATTAATCTACATATCAATACTGATTCATCCATATTCAAAATGTAAATTGGCATTATTTTCAATAAAATCTATTTTTTGACCAATCATATTAGATTGGTGCACATATTAGTGCGCGCGCAGTTGTGTTTGCAACAAGATTTTTCTAATCTAATATCTCACATGCATGTTGATTGGTCAAACTCAAGGTGGAAACATGAGTGTAGCCTTCATATTGTTGATTGGTTGCCAACGAGATAATAAAAGCAACGTTGGTGATGAAGCAATTGGCGGAAGTATTTTGTGTTTTTTGCAAAGAATTTAGTGATGCAAAAAATCATTTTTCTTGTAATGACTATGACTAAATCAAAAGGCCAAAAATGAGGCTGAGATTTCAAATGATGCTCACAACAGACCAAAATCCAATAAAAATCCTCACAACTAGTAAAGGTACTCAGAATGCATTGATTTGAGATGAAATATGGTTGAACGACAATGAAAAATTTGTGAGTTGTAAATTATTTTGAAGAACGTTAAAAGAAAAAATGCATAGGATCAAACTTGGTGATAGCAAAGGACTCTAATACCATGATAGAATACATAAAATATAATATAAATTGAGAGAGAGCATAGAGAAAGAGGAGAATGAGGGAGATAGACTTTGAGGGTGTAAGCTAGTCGGTCCGGATTGGAAAAATTGACCGGACCGATCCATTCGAACCGAATTCTAAACCGGTCGGTCTTGGTCCTAAAAAGTGTAGACCAAATGATATTCGGTCCGGTCCTAGGGTCTTTAAATTTTGGACCGGACCAAACCAAACTCCTATATATATTTTAAAAATATTTTTAATAATTTAATATATTATTTTCATCTAATTTATTATTATTGACTATATAAATTATTCTTTTAATAAGTTAGTTACATAATTTATATTAATAATTCACCTAATTTTAATTTAGTAATTTAAATAAATTTGTTAAGAATTGATTTAAAAAAAAAGGTGATAAAATATAATAATAATAATAATAATTGCACCAGATTGAATAGATTGACCAAACGGCCAATTAATAACCAATTAATTAATGTGCTAGATTGCATCCACTTTATTCTAAATATTATTATTGTTATTATTATTATTTGTTCTTTTAATTTTCACACAATGGCATGCATTCGATCCATTGAAAACAAATCAATATTTGTAAAATGAGAGTCTCAGTCATATCATTACTATATATATTTGTATAATATCATTCATTTTTTTCATCATTAATTCTTAGCGATCGAACATATAGTGCTGATCTCATGATATATATATATATATATAATCTCGTACAAAGAATAAAGTACTCGCCCACCTTAATTAAATACAATTCAGAAATTGGTTCTCTATCGACCATATAATTAGCCAAAAATCGATTTGAATAAGTCAATATTTTAACCTATTTTGTGAATAAAATGAAAAACGCATTGAGATGATCACCATGAGTTCAGTTTCTAATTACTGAATGATATTAATTAAATCACCTGCAGATTCGATCAAAATCAAACCATTTTGTCTAGCTAAGCATGAATATCTATATGTTCTATCAGTTTCTAATTACTAGTCAAGATAATACTTCTAATTAAGGATCAAAACATATAATTTTTGAAGTAAACGTACATGATCACCATGCACGACTTACGCTAACTGATTATATTAATCATAGGATAGATCGTATATATTGCAATGGCCACCTGGACATGAGCAAACATAAAGCTGGAGCTTCGATCTGATCTTTAAACATACATCATGATTTGAAGCCTCCCAACTGACCTTGTCATTACATCCAACCAATTATAATTTATCTTAACGTACGTGATAAGGGCCTCACTTCTATGCTTGCTACCTACCTCTAGCTAGCATGGGGTAAATGTCAGGTACGTAGTTTGTTTAATAGTGGCAGCAGGGACAGCATGCAGTACGTACGTACTTACTACTAATTTCGTACAACGACCGTTATATATATAGTTGTTGTTTGTTAGAATGAAAAACCTTATTTTTAGGCTTGGTTTCAATTTAATAATCTTACATCTGTTGATTCTACTTACTAAAAGAAATTAGTTAATCAGTACATGAATAAGTGTCAACAATAATACTCATATTTAGTTGTATAAAGCCCAAGACGTCCAGATCTGAGCAACACGCCAGAGCCGAAGAATTTGTTTAAGCATGATATATATATACAAGAGAAGCGTTATAACTACAAAGAGATTATTTTATATATAAAAGTAAACTCATAATATTTAAGCATGAATGGTTTGATATGATAAATTAGATCTACTTTACAATATTAAAAGTAATTTTATAATCTAACAACTTATTACATTAAGTCACGTCAGTTTATAGATTTATTTTTATAGAATATCTTTGTAGTTAAAGCATTTGTATCTTTATATACAATAGCTAGACTAGCCCTCTATCTCTGATCTGATCTTAGTGCATTACTTATTAATTATATATTCGTCTTAGTGTGTGTGTGCCTGTCATGTGAAATATTGGACATTAAACGATTTGGTTTCAACAAAGTAGGATTAATTGAACTTGTTTTTTCTTCCAGTAGCATAAAACCGAAGGAAACATATATATATGTATTGTGTTATTAATTATAGTCAGATTGCCTAAGTGCAATCTTCTCTTTTTCTTTGTTTTTTTTCATTTGTTCATTGGTTGTAACGATGGTATGGCGAATGATCTTGATGGGTTGTACCAAAGGTTATCTCTGACTGAACAGGAGGAGGAGGAAGTGGTGGTGGACTCTTGTGAATTGGAAGGTATTTCTTTTGTGTCATGGTAAGGAATTGGTTATGTCCCTTTCACTGAAAAGCATTACAATCGTGATGCGTTCAAGTTAACTATGAAGCGTGCATGGCGGCCCGTGCGAGGGGTGAGATTTTGTGATCTTAATGCGAATCTCTTTTTTGCTGAATTTGAAGATATGCGCGGTAAGGAGAGAGTGTTGAGAGAGGGACATTAGTCCCTTGACAAACACTTAGTATTAGTTCTTTTACTTAATGGCTACACTCAACATCTAACTCTTATATTGGTCCCTTTTCTTTGCTTTGTTTTGCTTTTGTTTTTGGTTGAAATGGTATCTTAATTCACGGGTAGACAGTTGAACCAATCCTGCAGAAACTGACATCCAGTTGGTCTTAAAATCACCTAACCAAAAGCTCCAAATGGACATGAGTACTACTATCTTTCAAGTAGTACTACTTATGATATATAGGATTCACCCACCAATACTTTTTCCCCTACATTTATTTCCTTCAGTTTCAACCATTAATGCATTCTACACCATTAATGCCAACATGCAGCCACCCCCACAAGCTGCCTACCCTACAGCAAGCAATTTTTATCTTAAATTTCAGCAAACAACATTATTATTGGTAAACTTCAAACAAAACCCATTATTCAGACCATCATTCACATTTCAGCCATAAATATATCTCTTTTGACGTCACATTGTTGGCATCCTGCAGCAAACATAAAGGACCAGTACACAACATGTGAATAGAATACTCTTTTTTAGGTGAGTTAAGCTCTAGCTAGCCATTATGAAGGACTCCTTTAATTTTCTCGCAGCCCTTAGAATATAGAAGAGGGAAACCACCTTAGAACCTATGTGATGTCCTTTTTCTGCACAAATATGGTCCCAACTTGGTATTGGGTGAACTCTTGGTCCCCAAAATTTGGCTTATCTTCCACTGATGTGAACCTTTTTTAGATTACAGATTTAAAGGAACATAATGTACCTACTCAGGGCAAGTTTCCTTGCTCCCTTTTTTAGTGTGGTCCTAACATCCATCATAAAATTGATACAGACCAAACACAGGATTTGCACTTATGAAACCAAAGCAGGACACCACCAAAATCACCCACAAATTTCCTAGCAAACCACATCTTAAACCTAGAACTAGCAAAAAAACCAATTAGCCAAACTCAAAAATCAGTAAAAACCAGAATCATCATCTCAGAAAATTATCATCAGCCACATGCCTCAAATTCGTAAGCAAAATAATATTGCAGACATGTAGTCAATCGATCTATTAACAAAAACGGCATAGTGATCCACGCAGAGAATGAACATACCTCCTTCTTGTTGACCCATGCTGAAGCTGATCTTGCTGCGGTCGAAGAGAGAGAGAGAGAGAGAGAGAGACCCATGCAACCGTCTATGTGAGAGAGAGAGAGAGAGAGCGAGAGAAAGAGAGATCACGTTGGTGAGAGAGAAGTCGAGAGAGAGAGGGAGGGGGGCTAGGGTTGAAGACGAAGGAGATGGGAGTCGGGACTGAGGGATACGGGTTGTTCTTCAGCTGCGATTTCACCTGCATAACATTTCATATGACCCGCTTCAATTTTAGCCCGACTTTTATCGGGTGAATTTGATCGGGTAAACCGGGTTATAAAAATATATGCACACCCCTATGCGTAATAGCTCATTAATCGAGTGCTCCTAATTAATCTCGTAATTCTTAAGAGGTGGAGATCATGGAATCAAAATGACCCCTAGATGCGTTAAGTAAAAGAATAGAAGAAGCATCTGGAATATAAAATGCTCGAGCTAAATGAAAATATTAAAATATTATTGAAACCAAGCTAATTAGGTATGATATTTTAAACTACATCAACATGAAGCAGTACTTTTTGAAAGCTTTGGTAGTGATCTATATATTTATCTCTTTTTCATTCATTTTGATCATTTATTATATATATAGTAGTACTGTAAGATCAAATTAGCTTTAGATCACCCCAATATAACTAGCAATACTCATATTGGCACTGGATATACGAGGAGTGACTCGATCTTAGCTTTTATCTCTTTTCCCACAAGGGTGTATCCATCTTCGTCCTTATATATGACATCTATTGCTCGTGAAAGGTTGAGAACACACATAAGGATAGCCCTTGGTACATCAGTAGGCCTCATACAATTCTCATTGATATCCTTCCATGCATCAGAAACTTGCCTGCGGAGTTCATCATATGCCACTTCTTCCGAAACACCATACTTCTTCATGTAGCATTCAACGGCCGAGGCAGCATGCCCCCTCTCTTGTTCAAACTGCAAACATAGTTTTTTCCCATATATATTATAAAGATTTGGTATGATAATAAAAGATCACGTAGATATCGAACACCTAATAACATCCATTTAGTTTAAAACATGGAGAATTTTGATCATTAGTTCCGCATTTTGATCGTTATCGGAGCAATTATTGGTCACATACCTTATGCGATTTGATGTCATCCGAGAGCCTACCAATTATTGACGAAGCTGTAATAATTTTGGGGTCGCTAAACGCCCACACAAAGGTCTCCTCGGTAACTATCTCACCCATGCCAAGAAATGACATGATTGTGAGCATGGGATAGCCAGAGGTTACTAGTCCGACTCGCATATATTCCTCCCGCTTTGGGATGTGCTTTGCATGAAAAGATTTGGCTTCATCGAAATATGCCCGGACCATAATTTTCATCTGAGATATCTCAAAAGGATTCCACATAACATTAAACACGATGCATGGCATTAAATAGGAGGCATAAATATGTAATAATTGAGTTAATGCTCGTATAATCAGCTTACGACTTGTTTTGCGTGAGAAACAAGGTAGGATCTTCCTTGTTTTGCCAGCTCCTGCTCAATTTCTTCGAAAACGTCCAAGAGTGCCTTATAACATATTTGCATGTATTTTGGTAATGTATTCATACTCCTAATATCCCACCTAATTATTCTTGTACCAATTGAAGTAATTATTAGACCGGCATCACACCAAAATCTTAAAAATAAAAACCACTCGATATCACTTTCAAACCTTTCAATTGCTTCTGTAAAGATCACGATCTCTTCGAGTGTGCCATATGCATCATAGATATCATCTACGATGGATGTCATGGCAATAACTTTGGTTAGTATTTTTCTTGCAAGCGAGTACTGGGGCTCAAAATAAACTGCCACAATCCAAAAGAAGCACTCCACAATGTTGGAGATCACACAGACTTCTTCTCTGGAGATAATTACGACAAACATCAAGGAGAGAATCAAGGCTGATATCAAGTGAGCAATATACAGCAATGTAAAGAATCATAGATGTAGGAACTGATTGTTCTAATTATAGAATGTATAATCATCTTTCCTTCTATAGCATGTGCAACTTTAATAGTGTCTGGAACGTTTACATACTTGTAAAGATTTCTATATAATAGAATCTCCTACACCCTATGCAATGTGCTGTGGTTTCCATTACTGTCTAAAATCTTCTCATTGTATCAAGAGCTCTGTAGGATTAACCTGCAACCAATCCTATGGCCTCAGACAACTCTTCTTCTACCCTCTCCTTCAACACCATGGTTCACATGGTAACAATAAAATTATCATCAACAAATTTTCTCCTCTGGCGTAGCCAAGTTGTACCCCTGCTGCAATGTCAAAAATTCTATGGTTATGTTGATGGTTCAACCTCAATGCCCTCCGCTACCACTGACCCCACAGCCCATAATCTTTGGAAGCAAAATGACCAACTTGTCATGAGCCTTCTTCTTTCCTCTCTCACGGAGGAAGCATTATCTGTAGTCATTGGACTCACGACATCAAAAGATGTCTGGACTGCCCTTGAAACTGCTTTAAGCCACAAGTCCAAGGTTCGTGAGCTTCAAATTAAGGATGAACTTCATCTCATGAAGCGTGGCTCTCACATCATTTTAGAATACTCTCGAGTATTCAAATCTCATTGTGATCAACTATCGGCAATGGGACGACTAGTTGAAGATACTGACAAAGTTCACTGGTATTTACGTGGTCTAGGCCACAAATTCTCAACCTTCTCTACTACTCAACTCTCTTTGACTCCAATTCCGAGTTTCAAAGATGTTGTCCCTAAGGCTGAAAGCTTTGATCTTTTTTCCAAGTCTATTGATAACAATGCAGGTGCCTCTACTTATGTTGCTAATGTCTCCTCTGCAAACCGGAATGCAAAGTCTAATAATTCTCAAGAGAAATATAAGGCAGGCCAATTCAAGGGAGGAAATCGTGGCAAACAATAGTATAAACGTCCTCCTCGATGCCAAATATGCCGTGAAGAAGGGCACTATGCCACGGACTACAAAAATAGATACACAAAAAATGATGCACATCTTGCTGAAGCACTTGCAAATTGCACAATTAGCAACAACACTGCTGACTGGTATACTGATACAGGAGCATCGGCACACATGACCTCCAATGTGTCTCAACTTGATAAGGTGGAACCTTACACTGGTACGGACAAAGTTATTGTTGGTAATGGATCATCTCTACCCATTACACACACGGCTTCATGCTCTCCTACTCCTTCTCTTACATTAAATGATGTTCTTGTTGTGCCAAATTTAACCAAAAATCTATTATCTGTCAGTAAGCTTACCAATGATTTTCCTTTCTCTATTTCCTTTACTGACAATGATTTTGTCATACAGAATCTTCAAACTCAAAAGGTGGTGGCAAGCGGTAATTGAGTAGATGGCCTCTATGTACTAAAGCGTGGAAACCATGCTTTTTCTTCCATTATTACCAAACAGAATCTTTGTAATTCCTTTGATACTTGGCATGCTCGTTTGGGCCACGTATCATCAAAAAAACTTTCCATGCTTAATAAAAAGGGTCTTTTGTCTCTTACCTCTATATTGCCAAATCCATCTTTATGTGTTAGTTGTCAAAAGGCTAAAAGCCATAAACTCCCATTTCAAGCAAGTGAGAGTCGCTCAAACAATATCTTAGGTCTCATACATTGCGACTTATGGGGTCCAGCACCTATAAATTCAATTTCAGGATATCGATATTATGTAATTTTTATCGATGATCACTCGCGCTTCACTTGGTTCTATCCACTAAAACACAAAGCTGATTTTTATCAAACCTTCATAAGATTTCAAACTTTGGTTAAAATCAGTTCTCGGCCAAAATAAAAAAATTTCAAAGTGATGGGGGAGGTGAATTCACAAGTACCATTTTTCAGTCTCACTTAATTAAATGTGGCATTCATCATCAAATTTCTTGCCCCTATACACCATCTCAAAATGGTAGAGCCGAGAGGAAACATAGGCACCTCACTGAAACAGGCCTCACAATGCTTTTTCATGCTAATGTTCCTCTTCATTTTTGAGGTTGAAGCTTTCAGTACAGCCGTGTACACCATTAATCGCTTGCCTACACCCGTCTTGAATGAGGTCTCTCCATTTGAAATTCTGTATGGTAAGTCCCCTACTTATGCTATGTTTCGCACCTTTGGCTGCTTGTGCTTTCCATATTTGCGCGACTATGTTAAACATAAATTTGAGCCAAGTCTTCCTTGCATCTTTCTCGGATACAATTCTTCCTATAAAGGATTTCGGTGTTTCGATCCTACAACACATCGAGTTTTTGTAACTAGGCATGCACGATTTGATGAGACAATATTTCCATCATCGTCTTCTAATATGCAACCCTCTCAAGCCCTATCAGATTTCATTTCCTTTCATGATCCTTGCATATCAAATTCTTCCTTGCCTGGTACTAATCCTTCTGTAGGTTCCCAACCATTACCACAAGAAACTGAGTCTCGGTCATGTAAATCCCATGCCTTGGAGTTGGACAGTTCTCGAGTATCATCAATGTCTTTGCCTTCTATAAGTAATCCAGCAACTGAGAATGTATCAGCTATGTAGCCTCCACCACTTTCGAATTCTTCAAATCAGAATTCTCATCCTATGACAACTCGTGGCAAAGCTGGTATATCAAAGTCAAAACATTACAATTATGTTTGTCAAGTTCCATCTTCTCCTTTACTATCATCTCTACTAGTAATGAAGGAACTGAAAGGATTCAAAAGTGCTGCCAAAACTCCAGAATGGCTTGCTGCAATGAATGAAGAAATTCATGTTCTCAAGCTCAATCAAACATGGGACCTAGTTCAAAGACCACCTGCCACAAATGTCATTGGATCGAAATGGGTCTTTCGAACCAAATATCATTCGGATGGAACTATTGATAGGCTCAAAGCTCGTCTTGTTGCTAAAGGCTATACTCAACTCTATGGACTTGATTTTAATGATACATTCAGCCCAATTGTTCGAGCATCAACAGTAAGAATTGTTCTATCCATCGCAGTCTCTCGCGGCTGGATCATATGTCAACTTGACGTTAAAAATGCCCTTTTACATGGTCTTCTACAAGAAGAGGTCTGTATGGAACAACCACTGGGATATATTGATGCTTCTCACCCAAATCATGTTTGTTGTCTCAAAAAGGCAATTTATGGCTTGCAGCAAGCCCCGAGAGCATGGTTTCATCGATTCAGCAAATTCTTACTTACCATTGGTTTTATTTCCAGTAAGTCAGATTCTAAACTATTTGTTCATTCATCGGCTAATGGTATTATTTACTTACTTTTATACATTGATGACATTGTCATCACAGGAAGCCACAAGACTCTCATTGACAATTTCATTGAAAAATTACGGCACGAATTCTCCATCAAGGACCTTGGCAACTTAAATTATTTTTTGGGACTAGAAGTTACTCATTCAGAACCTGGAATCTTCCTCAGTCAAATGAAGTATGCAAGAGATGTTCTTCTTCGTGCTGACTTACTCGATTCAAAGCCAATTGCAACACCAATGGTTGTCTCCACTCATTTAAATGCTGCTGGTTCTTTATTTAATTCACCAACTACTTATCGATCTTTAGTTGGTGCACTGCAGTACTTAACAATTACAAGGCCGGCTATTGCCCATGCATTGAATTCAGTGAGTCAATTCATGCATGCACCAAGAGATCAACACTTTCAAGCCGTTAAAAGAATTCTCCGATATGTTAAAGGCACTCTCCATTTTGGTCTCCATATCAGCCCATCCAACAATTTAAATATCTCGGCATACTCTAATTTCGATTGGGCTGGCTGCCCTGATACAAGTAGATCAACATCCGGTTATGCAATTTTTATTGGAGACAATTTAGTGTCATGGACTTCTAAAAAGCAATCCACAGTGTCTCGTTCTTTTGCGGAATCAGAATACCGAGCGTTAGCACTAACCGCAGCTGAAGTTAAATGGATGTTGAACATCCTTCATGATTTGCAAATTCAGACAAAAGAGCAGCCGACATTACTTTGTGATAACACTAGTGTAATCTTCATGAGTCGAAATCCAGTTGCTCAAAAATGGTCTCGACATATTGATATTGATATTCACTTTGTTCGAGAATTAGTCTGCAATGGTGTTTTAAACATTAAACATGTGCCATCACACTTGCAAATCACAGACATATTCACCAAAAGCCCATCCTGTCCTCTGTTTTAGCTATTTAGATCCAAGCTTCGCGTGTTGCCAACCACGCTTAACTTGAGGGGGGGTGTTGGAGATCACACAGACTTCTTCTCTGGAGATAATTACGATAGACATCAAGAGAGAATCAAGGCTGATATCAAGTGAGCAATATACAGCAATGTAAAGAATCATAGATGTAGGAACTGATTTGTTCTAATTATAGAATGTATAATCATCTTTCCTTGTATAGCATGTACAGCTTTAATAGTGTCTGGAACGTTTACATACTTGTAAAGATTTCTATATAATAGAATCACCTATGCCATATGCAATTTGCTGTGGTTTCCATTACTGTCTAAAATCTTCTCACACAACCCTGTCTCTTGCAAAAGGTAGTTTCGTTGCAAAGTCTAAATCTTTCCACCACCTACAGATTAATTAAATATATTGACATTGATGAGTGCCATGCACCTCAAAAAATGACTTAACATACATAGTGTTATGAATGTCATGCATGGCAATACCTGGAGATATAACCAAGTTCTTGCTTGTGCAATGACTGCACAAGATTGAAATCTAATATCGAAAGCTTTAGAAAAGCTTTGTTATGGGAAGTCTCGTCTTGGTAGAGCGTAATGAAAACCCTGGACTCTAGCCTTGGAATGCCCTTGTGTAGGGATTGCTTTAGTGCATGAGTTACCTGTGCTGCTAAAGGATTCCTCAAATTGGATTTCGCTAACTCCAGTTGAGTGGTGGTGAAACTAAGAGCCTCATCAAGGATCTCTTCTCCATGCACCCTAAGATGTGTGGCTTCATAAAAGGCTAGCAAGCCTGGAATGTTGGCGCTCAACCTTGCCTTGAATTGACCCTTTTCATCTTTGAACTTGTTAAACACATTTGCTTAGATGAAAATTTATGAGACAAAATATACATAAATATATATATATATATTCCATACGCACACTTAAGAAACCCAAAATAATGAAATGGCCTAGCTTCGCAAAATATGTAATAAATCTCAAACTAATTATGGCCCTACCATGGGCTGTGATAACTTGATATAGTATATACTTCACACTAAAATGTGTTTTGTAGTCTGATGTGCATATATATAGCAAGCCATATTAATTTGTGGTTTTATTTTGTGAGATTTTTTATAAACCAAAGATTTCTCTTTAAAACAAAAAAGCAAAAAGTATTTTGCCACATGAAACCCGAAATCCTTGTTGACGTAGTAGTCGAAAATGAAGGGAAACATTGTAAAGATCATTGTTATCATGAATGGCACCCGAGGAAGCATAAATATGTTCTAGTGCTTCTCCGATGTCCCTTTCAAAATGGTACGCCACCCCTAAGCACTAAAGTACATCAATGATGTTCAGCTGCTTGGAAGGTTGATCTGCAGAGGCTAACAACTCCCGTCTCACTTCTACTATCAATTCTTCGACTTCTGTTGCAGAAAGCTTTGTTGGTAATTTGAAGCTTTATATAAGGCGCGCATTAGCAAGGATTATGTGTGGAATGGGACGGGTTTAAGAGTCATAATTATCAGATTTGACCCTATGTTGGGGGGATGGAATACATGCATCCAGCTTGATCTAATACTCTACTTTTATGACCGCAGTACTACAGTTTGGTTGCGAATAGTCTTTTCGTTATAATAAATTGATCACAAAAGTCCATTTTTCTTGTAGTGAAGCATTAATCACATGACCAATGTGGAATTATTTTTTGGACTATAGAGAATTTTATTCATCCTTTTCTACAACACACACGCACACAGGATTTTTTTTATCTTTTATTTTTTTTCCTTACTAAATGTGTGGTATATAAATTATGAATAGAATATTTCCTTTAGCTTAGTAATAATGAATAATATTACATACAATCGTGTGAAGTATATAAGCGCCGTACAGTCGCTTTGAAAAAGACACCACAAAAAAAAGAGCAGATTAGGCTCTTTTTATTACTGGCAACACTAATATAGTCGGAAATAACATATATTTTCATTTAAATCGGGATCTTTGTGGCTAGCTGAAAAGGAAATTGGAATTAAAGACTTTTTCCTGTGAGTTTTAGTCGTCGGAAATAGTCCTTCCAAATACGGTCGCTTTAATAACTTATTACAGCGACTTAAGTTTGACACAATATCTACCTCATTTAACTTGAATTATTACCACGACTTAACTTGACTTATTACAACGACTAGAAGTCGCTGTAATAAGTCTTTTAAATCCCTACATTTCCGTCACTTCCCCTACTCCCCCCCCCCACCTCTCTCTCTCTCTCTCTGTCTCTTGGGATTTCACATTCTGACGCCATCGGTTCCACCGACAGCATCTTCTCGCTGCCGTGTTCTCGTCGACCCCGGTAAGTTTATCTAACTTTATCAATCAGCTCTCTCTCTCTCTCTCTCTCTCTCTCTCTCTCTAACTCTTGCTCGGATTCGAGGCATTCCAAGAGAAATGGTTACTCTCTCTTTGGTGTCGCCAAGGTTACAAATTTCTGTTTGTATTTAGCTGGTGTTAGATTTATGTAGTTTTTTTCTTAGATGTTTATTCTTTTTCTTTGTTTTTGAGTAGTCCGATTTTCCTTCAATTTTTTTTTTCTTAAATCTATATTCTTGTCTTGTTCTTGTGATAAAAATATGTAAACTGGAGGTAGATTTATCTCACGGAATTGTTTGGTAGATTAGTTTAATTCATGCCATTTTTGTGAACTTGTGAAAATTGAAGCTATGAACCTGCACTCAATAACTCTGTTTCTATCTTCCTCGAATCTAAGTAATTAATGGTTGAAACCTAAAATTACTTCATCCAAAATGCTTGTAGAGTTCCTGTTTGGGTGACATATAATATCATGTTTAGATAAAGTTAATGTAGTACATTTTACTTATTTTACTTAACTTGACTCTCCAACAGTCACGATCATGTTTGGAAGTATGGACCACCATGGAGTATCACCATGTGTTTTGTCAGGCTCCTGATAGCATGTGTTTTGTGTGTGCCATCACTATGATGTCAAAGTAGATGTTATGAGTCTCGCATGCATATTTATAAGCCTATATACATGTAGTACTAGGTACGGACTGTCTGGATTGGTGGCAGCAAACTATATTGTTAGTGCTTGTAAAAGTTGGGGTATTCCTCACCTCTTACAACCCAAAGTGGAGTTGGAGGAAGTCCTTGGTTGTCTCAACAATAGTTGTGTCCATGCAATGCCTGTAAAGTGCAAGTTCTGAGTCCAAACTTTCATAATATAACATAGGGAATTTTCTAATATTGACATGGAAGTTTGATGTATGGAAGATAAGTCCTAACCTAACTTGTAGTAAGTTTAGGAGGTTCTTTTTAAGAGTTTTGGTGGAGAGAACTTGAGAAAAGGGGATGTGAAAAGACAATATACAATGAGAATAAGAAAACTTGAATTACCTAGAGAGAGTACTAAATATTCAATTGAAATTGCTATCACTGTGCCTATTTGAGAGGCTTAATGGTATATTCCTGATTTGGCAGCCTAGGGTGGCAGAGAGTGGCAGCACAATGGTGGTAGCAGCCTTAAGAAAGAGGGGTTGCATAGAGTTTATCCTAAGGAAGAGGGATTGCACAAGTGTATGTATAAGGTTGCCTCCAGTTTGCTAATAAGCTTAAGAGGTTTCTAGGGTTGGGGTTTCACTTAGGTAGATAATGCTTTAGGGTTTCTGTACATAAAGGCTGAAGTATGGGCATAGGGGTTTCTAGTATAAACTTGACAATATTATTACGAAATTTAATTTAGTAATCAATGGGTTTCTAAACTTGACAGTATTATTACGAAATTTAATTTAGTAATTAAATTAAATTAAATTTAATTTAAGGTTTCTTAACTTAAATTCTGGCCAGTAATTACTTGACACATGTTTTAACCAAGATCTATTGTAATGAGTTTTTTATATATTTTTTTTCCTATGAGAATAGTCTAAGTAAAATCCAAAAGAAATTAATGCAATATTCTTCTACTTAACTTGTGGTAGTAAAAAATGCCTCTTCTCCAAGCAAAGTTGTATCAAATGTTATATCCTATTTCAAGCATTATATATTTATTTTTTATGAACTATGATGATATAAGCTTAAGATATATTTTGTTTATATTAGAACTTGTTGTTTATGATCTTCAAATCTTGAAGTAATTTTGGGATGGAAATTTTTGAGTTCATCTGAAGTGCTGTTTTTTGGGTGGTCTTATTATTTTCTGTTAAATAACTGAGGGACAGAGAGTTGAGAGAGTACTGAGGTTTTGCAAATTAATAGATCTCATGGAAAAGGTAAAACCATTAGTTCTCTTAGAGGAACAAAACAAGCCAAGACTTGGAAAAATATTGTAAAGGGAATGCAGAACTAGTACTGAGTTTTTGGTGCCTTAAATATATATTAATGTATATGTTGCAACATTGTTGCTTCAAAGTGATGATCAACATGGTTCCATTTTTATGTTTGAAGCAAGAGTTTTTCTTCTTTTTCTATACTAAAAAAAGCTAAAGCTACACATGATCTGATTCTGCTACATTTGTCATATCGATTGTTTTTCCTTTTTGTATTTGGTGTCTCCAAGGTACCCTGCGGATTAAGCAAAGAATATATAGTTAGAATTGGTTAGTGTTGTGCTAAAGTAGGTTATTGGATCTGATGTCTTCAACCTAAATCTACCGCTGTACTGCCTCAAAAAGTCAGCAGCATATATAAACAAAATAGGATCATTATGTGGGTGGGGGGGCAGAGAGTGGGATTTATAAATTAGTTGTTAACATGAGCACCCTCGTTTGCAGCAGCATTACTACTCTATTGCAGAGGGTACGAGTTTTTTGAATAAATCTGCCTCCTGAAACTGTAAAAAGGATACAAAATTGATAATATTGCAATGTCATATTTCATTTATAATTATATATCTTTCACATTTACCAATAATCATTTTGCAGCTTGTGTGTGGTATTTTCTTTTGTCTAATGACTGACTGTTGTGATCCAGGTACTGGAAGTTATCATACTGGGCCTTGAGTAAGTCAGACAGTAATAATATTTTGAAGACATATATAGGCGGAGGCAGCCATTACCCTCAGTATCTATTCTCCAAATGGTGTGTTACTAATTTTAGTTTTGCTGTCAACTTTTTTGCCTTCTTGTTATTTGCGTTAATTTGTTATGATGTCCATGGAGTGCTACTATCAAACTCTGTGTATTTTGTATGTGCTTTGTGGGAAGTTATGTTATTATGTTGTAATAATGACCAACCAAACAACTGGAACATATTATATTAGATCCAGCTGCAACTATTTATTATTTTATAGGTGATTACCATGTTCAATAGAGAGAGAGAGAGAGAGAGAGAGAGAGAGAGAGAGAGAGAACGATATTTATAGGTGATCTTTTTTCTCTTTAGGGGCCTTGGTAATATATAAATATATCTATATGGTATTTTGCTGGTAAAAATGATCGGTGAAATTGGAAAACATGAAGCTCTTCAATTCCTTTATATATATATATATATATGTGTGTGTGTGTGTGTGTGTGGAAAAAGATTTATAAATTAGTTTTTTCCTATATATATTATATATTATTTTAAAGCAACACATTTATTTTTAATTTATATCTAGAAACAAATTAAAAAGAACTATCTCGAGATGTGAAACTAACTAGAAACTGTCTTGTTAGGAAAACTAGACAGAGATGTGAGGCTTGAAGCCGCCACCTCACTTTTTAGTTTAAGGATCTTGCATAACATATTCTAAGAAAGGAATTTATAATTACTTTATGGAAAGACTTATATACAAGAGTTTTCTTATCAATATTGTGAATTTTAATTGCCTGTCATGAATCCAGTTATTTAGTATTCTTAAGTAAATAGAAGTTAAGAGAAATTTTAATCATTAGCATTAAAATTTTGTTATATTTAAGATATTTATACATGAAAACTGTGTGTGGTTCTATATGCAAAGAAAAAAAAAAAAAAAAAAAACTAAGTCTCAAAAGCTTAACTATCAAAAAGTGGGTCAAAAATGTAAATGGAACTCACCATATGCTAACACGTCCAATGACTTTGTGTATTATTTAAGTGGCACAACCCTATGAATAAAGACATGAGTGAAGTTTGCTCCTAATCTTTTTTGTTTGAAGGAGAACTAAGTTAAGTCTAATAACCTAATTTTATCATTAAATATGCCTTTGTTACGGGACCTATCATTAGGGGTGGCAATTCATATTTTCGAGTCCTGTTCGTGTCGTGTTAAGTCATGACATTCGACTATCTAGGTCAATCCCAACCTAACTTATTAAGCTAAACATGTCAAACTTTCAAAACTTAACTCAAAGTGATTACCTGGCTCTTACACTAGAACAAAAAGTGATAGCCGTCATTTCTTATTCTGAAAGCTAACTACCCTTTATTTTCGACTATAATTAGGCTCAACTTTGTAAATCAAACTTACCATACACTAACTATTGACCATTGAGGTTGTTCATAATCAATAAGGTTGTTCCCAATTATTGACCATTAAATTTCTTGCTTGTCTCCAACATAGACGTGAGAAATTATGCTCTTTAGAATTTATTAGAATTTCCCCCAGCTAATAGGTGTGGACAACATTTGATCAAGAGCATGCTTGGTTTGCAGAAGATCCAAGAAATGTCAGACTTGGTTTAGCTAGCGACGGTTTCAACCCGTTTAATAATTTAGCTAAGCCTTACAGCATATGGCCAGTGGTTCTTGTCCCTTACAATTTGCCCTCGTGGTTATGCATGAAAGATCCATTTTTTATCACTTCACTCTTGATTCCTGGACCAAGATCACCAGGAAATGAAATTTATGTCTATCTTCAGCCTTTGATAGATGAATTGATTGATCTATGGGATAATGATGTTGGTACATACGATGCGAAGGCTAGTGAGACTTTCCGATTACATGCAGCATTGTTGTGGACAATCAACGACTTTCCTACCTATGGAAACCTTTCCGGGTGGAGCACTAAGGGGAAGATGGCATGTCCATCGTGCAAGGAACAAACAGATTTCATGTGGTTGACATCTAGTTGAAAACATTGCTACATGGGTCATCGCCGATTCTTGCCATCGAACCATATCTGGAGAAAGAAAAAGACTATTTTTAATGGCAATACAGAGCATCGTGACCCACCTACTGTGTATTCTGGAGAAGACATACTCATTCAACTCCAAAATATTCCTGATGCAAATTTTGGTAAAGCCATAAAAAAAAGAAAGCGTACTATAGAGGAGTTCAATTGGACCAAAAAAAGTATCTTCTTTCAATTACCATATTGGTCGACCATAAAGATTAGACATAATCTAGATGTAATGCACATTGAGAAGAACATTTGTGACAATATCATAGGAACTTTGATGAATATCTTTGGCAAAACTAAAGATCATCATAATGCATGTCGTGACCTTTTCAATCTCAATATAAGGAATGAGTTACACCTTATTCAGGATGGACAACGCATTAGCATGCCACATGCATGTTATACGTTGTATGGAGCCGAGCGAATTGGTTTCTCTAGTTGGTTGCACGATGTGAAATTCCCAGATGGTTTCACTTCGAAAATCACCAAATGTTTTAGTATACCTGATTGCAAAATCTCAGGAATGAAAAGTCATGATTGTCACATTTTCATGCAAAGATTACTTCATGTTGCAATTTCTGGATACTTACGCCAAGATGTACGATTGGCACTAACTGAGTTGAGCACTTTTTTCAAAGAATTGTGTGCTAGAACATGTAGGGTCAATGTCTTAGAGAAGCTTCAAGCTGATATCGCTATCATTATATGCAAGCTGGAGATGATTTTTTCGCCTACCTTCTTCGATATAATGGTACACTTAGCCTACCAGTTACTACAAGAATTACATGGTTGGTTAAGCATTATATGGACTTGTGTCATGCAAGCTGGCATGACGTACCAGTTAATGAAAAGGAAGAATTGATTTCAAGAGTTCAGGTAAAAGTATTGAATTTCATACATATTCAAATAGAGTATCGAATTAATTTGCTTGATGTTTGTCTCCAGAATGACTTCATCCTTGATTGGACCAAGAAGAATCATCATGATGCGGCTACGAAGATACTACGCAAGCGGTTTAATCGTATTCGCTATGATTTACATAGAACCTATAAGCAATATGATAGTAATGAAGAAGCACTTGCGAATGTGCCATCGTGGGTGACACCAACCACTTGGGTGAAGTTATGCGCTCGATATTCAAGCGAGAACTTCAAGGTAATTTATTAGTCAATACTTAATTAACATTTTGTGGTATTTTTTATTAAAATAGTCATATAATCCTCTTGACACCTTTATTTTTCTCATTTATATCATGTCTCGTGTGAGTGCAGTGAATGTCTGAACGAAATAAATTTAATAGGGAAAAACAACAAAACAATCATACAGCTGGACGAAGGTCATTTGTGCGTTTAATGGAGATGAGGGTAAGTCTCCATTTTGGTTGAAATATACCTTAAGATTTCCTATATCTATTCAAGTTGAATGTAATTTTTTTGTATTTGAAGTCTGGAAATGATGAAACTGTGGTCGATTTCTTTAAAGAAGTGAGATGGTCAAAAAAGAAGGACAAATTTGTAACTCCCATGATGGAAGAGCAATATGTGAGTATTAAATAAAATCTAGTGATTTTTAGAAAAAATATAATTTTTAATTCTATAAGTACATATTATGAGCACTAACATGTGTGATTTTCTAATGGTTGATAGGATAAGATGGCTGCAAATATGTCTAAGTTAGAGCCTGAGAAGCGAACTAAGGAGGCTGCAATGACAATTTTCAAGGAAGTTTTGGGTCAAAGGTCAGGGTATGTAAGGGGGCTTGGCGAGATGGTTATTCCCCAGTCATCTAGACAAGCAACTGATGCCCGAATAGCAGAATTAACTGAACGTGCAGAAAGGCATGAGAAAGAGGTTGCAGATTATAATAGACAGCTTGATGACTTACGAGAGAATGTCAAGTTACTATAAGTAAAGTACGACAAGTTTATCGAGAGATATGAGTCAGAGAGGTAGACTCAGGGAAAAACTTAAAAAAATGACATGTATACAGATTTTAGATGAGTAATTTTTGGACTTTATTTTTCTCAGACATTTATTGTTGGACCAAAAGAAATTTACTTACTATAAATGCAATTTATAAAATTTCAATTAATTCTAAAGTATTTGTGAGAAAAAGAAATAATTAATTTTCTATGAAGAATGAAAAGAAGCTCATTTGATTTGAATGGATAAAAATCAATATAATTAAGAGGAGGAGGAAGAAGAAGAAAAAATCGGAAAAAATTATTTGTGGCAAAATAATAGACATTTTGCGGCGACATTTAGTCGTCGAAAATTTTGCAATATTTCTGTCACTCGCTTAACTAGCCGGAAAAACTATTTCTTGGCTCAAAATTAGTGGCGAATTTCGGACAATGGATTTTAGCCTGAAATGCTTATTTGCGGTGAAAACTAATTTTCTTTTCATGTAAGTCCCATCTTTATTCATTTTTCGCCGCAAATAGCCTGTTTTGTTGTAGTGAGAGTAGGGTTCACTATTAAAAAAATAATTTTCTTTTCATGTAAGTCCCATCTTTATTCATTTTTTTTAAATAATTTTGCGGCGCTTACTCACTCATAATTGCAAGTATCATTTCTTAAACAATAGTTTTTTTTTTACACCCGAATTGAAATTAATTATCCTATGTTGACGATAAATATTCAACATTTTTTTGTCAATTTTTTCTTTTTAATGAGGAACTAATATTCATCATTCACTACTGCAAGGCAACATATTAGCTAGAAGAAAAAATCTAGTTGTAAGTATAATTGCGCACTAATATATGCATCACTCTAATGTGATTGGTCAAAAAATAGATTTTATTGAAAATAGAAATAATTTAAATTTAAATTCCATTTCAATGTTATTCCTCTGCCTCCAATTGTAGCTTTTTCTTCTTCTTTTTTTATTTTATTTTATTTTTATAATTGTCTGGTTTAGTCCTTTTGTCCATGTTAGTGGGTTAGATAGTGGTTTTTTCATGTGGCTGCTGCAATGGAATTTTTGGAAGCTATCCTTCGTCTATACAGTATTTACGTCAATAATTATGTTTCATGACCATTGAAGGGATTCCTACATTTAAGATTTCTATAGTTGGCTAATTACATGACTCGGGCCAACAAATTCTTTATATAAATATATACGCAAATACTTAAGCTGTCTACATTATATCAAGGCGGCTCTTGTATTAGGCAACTTGGCCAATTTAATTAGTAAAAGAAGGCCTCACAAAAATATTTCAAATAGAATTTTTTAAAAGAAATAAAAGGTCATAATTTAAAAAAATAAATAAATCAATAAAAAAATATTAAAGTATCAAATAGGTTTTATATAATTGGTTTTTTTTTTTTTGTTTATAACTTGTTTTAATCTTTTGGCTCACCATCAAAAGTTTTATTTTTATATAGCCGTTAATTTATAAAGATACGAGTAATGATCTTAATTGCCAAAAACGTACTCATTGGCATTATTATTATTATTATTATTTTGGCTTGATTCACTACAACGAAAAAGATTTTTTGGGACGAAAATTTTCGTCCCAAATTGTAGAGATTTCAACCCAAAAATTTTTTGGGACGAACAAGGTCGTCCCAACATCACTGTCCCAGAAGATATCTTGAAATGAAAATAACCATTTCGTCCCAAAATATATCTTTTGGAACGATTTTGAAATTGACCGTTCGATACCGTTCAAACGATGACATTTTTGTTACAGTTAAAATTCGTTCCAGAATGACGTTCAAATGGTTCATATTTAACGTTCGAACATGAGTATATCTTTTGAACAGTTATCAAGATACGTTCAAATGATCACAGATTATGATAACGTTCAAACGCTACATAATAGAATACATAATAGAATTTTGTTCAAACATTAAAGGAACAGATCAAATGGTAGAAGAGATCGAACGGTGCTAAGTAATGTTCGAACGCTACGGTAATAAATTGCGTTTGAACATTTTTTTGGTCATCTGATATCGTTCGAACGTCTTGGTCATTAATGTTCAAACGTTACAGTATCGTTTGAACAGGCTACTCATTAATGTTCGAACGTAACATGGTCGTTTGAACAGCTACTATTTTTATTAAAACCCCATAATAATAATAAAAACTAAATAGACATTCATAATATTTGAAAAACATAAATTAGAAACTATTTAATACTCACAAAAGTTTTATAATAAGTGCGAACTAATAAATAACTATGAGACTGGCATTGTTCATACATAATTAGATAATATCATAAGTTGGACGTAAAAAACCGTCAGTTGCTTGGAGGCTTGTACTGTTGCATAAGATGCTGCATTTGGAGTTGCATATCTCTCCTGAACTCTGCTTGTTCTTCTTCATGTTGTTTGAGGCGCATCTCCATGTCTCATTTACTCGCCAATTGAGCTTCTAACTCATGCTGTTTTGCAACCAATTCTTCAATTTTGCGATTCGCATTCTCTTGCGCTATAGAGGTAGACCTGGAAGAAGAGGAAGAGGGAGAAGGTTTTATACATCGACCCAAACCCCTCAAATATCCTGAACGTTCACCCAGAACTTGTGTAAAAATCTCAACATCATTATTTGAGGAATTTTCATCTGAAGCAGATTCAGCACGCAGGGCAACCATTTTATCCTACACATAAGATAAAGAGTTAATATCATCATAAATATTTGAATATATTTATTTC
Source organism: Carya cathayensis (assembly GCA_011037825.1). Lineage (NCBI taxonomy): Eukaryota > Viridiplantae > Streptophyta > Magnoliopsida > Fagales > Juglandaceae > Carya > Carya cathayensis. The sequence goes on along the minus strand of QGSO01000891.1, from coordinate 72,332 downwards.
AAATAAATTATAATACTTACATAATTTTCAAGGGCATCGGGATGACTCCACTTTCCATTACGATTAGTATGTGATGCAGCATATAATTTTGTCAGATCATAATTAGCATCTGAATCTTGCTATAATAAAGATTTGTTAAGATATAAAGTCATTATGATTCATATATTCAGATAACTATATACAAATAAAAAAAAATAGCAATACCAATTTCTTAGAGAGGCGGTGGAAAGATCTTGAGCCTGCATGATGAGTAATCTTCAATTTTGATCTATTTGTTTTGTTTATAGAATTTCGCTCCTACATAGGAATTGAAAATATTAGAAAGCGAAATTAAAAATAGGACGACTAAAATAATTAAATTAATTATACCTTATATGATGGATCCTCAAACATGTCACAAAGTTTTTCCCAATCAGAAGGTTGCACATCTTGAAAAGGATGTTGGCGTGCATCTTCACTATTCTCAAACTTATTATAATGCTCATAACACATCGCCTTATATTTGCGAAATGCAGTACTCATAAACTCTCCACAGTTTTACGCTCCTCTCTTCGACCAAAATTTAATTCGAAATCATCCTTACAGAAAAAAATTTAGACAAATATATTATCATTTATAATATTCTAACTTTAAGTAAAATAAAAAAATTTACCAATTAAATTTTGTGTTTTAAACATTACCAAAAAACGCTTCTTGATAAGGTTCTTAACATCTTGGGGGACTTTCTTCCATGAACTTGTTGCCAAAGGTGCATAAGTTCGTGTAAGAGCACCCACATGCGATGCAAGCCAAGCTGCTGGTTGTCCTTCGCCTCCGGTATGTTCATCAAGAATGTTAACTTTGATCTTACCCACCTTATGATATTTTTCCAATGTTACACCTCTAGTAGTGCCTCGACCTTGATGAAATTGTACTGTGAAGTCATCCTGATATATAACATTGTAATCAATTTTCTATTATAACTTTAATTAAGAAATTTTATGAGTATTAGAATTTTACCTTGTTTTGTAGAGTCAATCTCTAATGGTGAGTCTGAAGAAGAGCTAGGAACAGGTGGAGATGGGATGCAAACTTCCTTTCTTTTCGGAGGCATAATTTCAGAAAACTATCTGTGCAAACATAATTGGTCAATCACTATCTGTATCAGTATCATTTGACAAGTCAGTCTCATCATCTGTAGATACTTCAGTGGAATCAACATTTTGCTCAATTGTCGCATAAACAATTTCAGCCTCAATATCTTCTCTATTTAATGGAATCATCTCATACTGGCTCAAATCCACAAACAAATTAAAGACGGGCTGACTCTCTTGGTATGCTTCTTGAGTAGATGGATCATCTGCTTCTTCATCTCGCCCTTCCACCTGAGGGATAACATCATATATATTTTTTGGAGAATATTTTTGTACTACTCGCCATTGATTTCCTAACTTCGGGTCATCTAAGTAGAATACTTGAGATGCTTGAGAAGTTAAAATAAAAGGATCATCTTCATACCATTTTTTTGTTGTATTAATACTCAAAAAATATTCTTCATCACGGACTCCAGTTCGAGGATTGCTTAAATCCCACCAATCACACTTAAACAGATACACTGCAAGTTCTCCCAAATATTTCATTCCAATTATATCAACAATAACTCCATAGAAATCAATATTTTCTCCATCATGACTTCCCTCGACTAGGACACCACTATTTTGTGTTTTCCTATAACAATCTCGATCCACTATGTGATACCTACTTCCCCGAGAAATACATGCAGAATATCTTGTAGCGCACTGCGATGGGCCACGTGCTAATGCATACAGTTCATCCGATATATCGTTTGGATTATTTGCATACATTTGTACAACCTACATATTGAGTAAAACTTCTATTATATCAATAATAAACAATCAATATTTAATGAACTATTGGATGAGTAAAGCATATGTAATGTCATTACCCGTTGTTCAAGCCATCTCAAGAACTCCTCTTCATGTTTATGATTTATATCATTTACTCCTAGTTCCTTGAGCATGTTAATATGATCACTGAAATTGATAATTACCACAATTATTTTATATCCATAAACTTTCGTGAAAGTAAATGTGCAAATATTAGATTAAGAAAACATTATAACTTACTTCAAGTGGTTCTCTATCTTAGGGCAATTGTTCAGCACGTACCACTGAGCTTTCTCAAACTCTCTTCCACATAAGTCATAACCACGCATTGCACCAAGTGGACGTACTTGTTGGGAAAACATAGAAAACCCATTTCATTGTCTTGCTCGGTCAACGTCAAAGTTTCTTTCCGGCCGATCAAACCTAGTGTCAACTCTGTGGAAATACTTGGAACAGAAGGTATGCCACTCATCATCAATATATGCTTCTGCAATTGATCCTTGTGGGCGAGCCTTGTTACCAACTATACATTTCAACTTCCCAATGAATCGTTCAATGGGATACATCCATCTATACTGAATTGGTCCTGCAAGTCGAGCCTCACGTGGCAAATGGACAGCTAGGTGAACCATGACGTCGAAGCATGACGGTGGGTAAATACTTTCTAGCTTACACATGATTATTGCAATTTCCCGTTCCATTCGATCCAAAGCTTCTACATTTAATGTCCTAGCACATAAATTCTTGAAAAATAAACCCAACTCAGTCAAAGCCACGCGCACGTCTCTTGTCAAGTACCCACGGATACCAATAGGCAAGATACGCTGTAAAAGGACATGACAATCATGACTTTTTAATCCAGTTATTTTCTAGTCATTTGTTCGCACACACCTTGTCAAATTCGATGCATAACCATCCGGTAATTTAATTTTCATTATTCACTCACAAAATGTAGCCCTTTCATTCCTTGACAATGTATACCATCCAATCGGCATGTAAACAGACGAACCATTTTCTTGCAATTGCATTTGCGGTCTTATTCCCAACCACTTCAAATCCTTCCTTGAGTTTAATGTATGCTTCATTTTTCCTTCAATTGACATCAATGTTCTCAATATGGATTCGCATATATTTTTTTCAATATGCATAATGTCAAGACTATGCCGTAACTTTAACTTTGACCAGTATGGGAGATCGAAAAATATACTCTTCTTAGTCCAATTCAACTCAGATGTAGCTTGTTTACTCTTTTGTTGTTTTTTACCAAATTCATTACAACCAATATCTACAAATTGTACAGGTAAATCTTCACCAGACAAGTACGGTGAAGGTTGGCCCCATTCAAGAGTACCATCAAACATTTGTGAATTTCCCCGCCATCTATGGTCAGGAGGTAAAAGTCGACGATGACCCATGAAACATAATTTCCTCCTGTAAGTGAGCCATTCAGATTTAGTATGTTTGTTACAAGTTGGACATGCCATTTTCCCCTTAGTACTCCAACCTGACAAGTTCCCATAAGCTGGAAAATCATTTATTGTTCATAACATGGCAGCATGCATCTTGAATGACTTACCTGTTGATGAATCAAATGTGACAACCCCATTCTCCCACAAATCTTTCAATTCTACAATCAATAGATGTAAGTGTATGTCTATATCATTTCCTGGTGATCTCGGACCTGGAATGAGCAAACTCATCATGAAATATGGATCTTTCATACACACGGTGGTAGATTATACAGCATAAGTACAACTGGCCAAGTACTATGACTAGTACTCATGTTCCCAAACGGATTAAATCCATATGTTGCCAACCCAAGTCGCACATTATGAGGTTCTTTAGCAAACCATGGGTGTTCCTGATCAAATTCCTTCCACACCTGGGAGTCAGCAGGATGCGACAAAATATTATCATTTCGAGCTCTGCCTGATGAGTACCATGTCATGTCTACAGTCGTTGCACGTGACATATATAATCGTTGTAATCTAGGTGTCAATGAAAAGTGGCGTACAACCTTTTGCAGTACATTTTGTTTGTCAGATGTCCATCTTGATTCGTGGCATATGGGACACTCATTCAACTGCTCATTCTCTTGCCAATATAATATGTAGTCATTCTTACATGCATGTATTACGTTGTAATCAAATCAAAGTCCTCGTTTCAGTTTTTTTGCTTCATAGAAGTTACGAGGTAAAGTATTATCTTATGGCAGTGCCTTCATAAACAGCTCTAGTAACATATTGACAACCTTAATTGATAATCGGCACATTGATTTTATGTGAAGTAGTCTTACAGTAAATGACAACTTACTGTGTCTTCTGCATCCTGGATATAACTCACGTTGTGAATCATTCCACAATCGTGCAAAAGTGTTATGACCTCCATCATTTGAAGTTGATGTGTCCGTGTCACCTTCATTCATAAACATTCCCGCACCGATGTCACCTAACATTTCCTCCATATCCTCATCATATTCATCTGGTTCTACATCTTTATCGTTCTCTTCTTCTTCAGGTGGAACCTCGAATGAAGTTGGATATGGTTCGCCTGTAAAACCCAATCAGTATAACCCTTGTCAATACCTTTGACAAACAGATGTTCTCTCACCAAGTCTATCTTATGAGAACGCAAATTCCTGCATTCTTTACATGGGCATCTAATACGCCCATCACTATCACATGATCCCAATGCGAACTCTAAGAATTTCTTAACACCTTCAGCATATACGCTGTAATTCTGACCCAATCGATCGCTAACTCGCATCCAACTCTTATCCATGTCGACTATCTTCATTACAAACAATCACGTGTGCATCAACAAACAAACATGTATTAACCACAATCATGTAAAAATCAATGAGTATGCCACCTTTCACCGGGTAATTGGTCCTATCCCATTCGGAATTGTAAGATCATAGTCGCAAACCTAATCTCTATAATCTGTCACGTCCAACAAAATTTCGGCAGCATCTCCCCATAGTTCTCCAAATATGCTCGTCTGGTTGTGTGCACCGACGTGTTAATCGTCGATACAACATCACCGAAACTGCATATCCGGAGAACAAGGGATAAATCTGCCAAAATCTTAATGCTGGACGTATAACAGATATAGATCGATAGTTTGCGAGAATGATCTTACAATTCCAAACTGTCCACTCTGGACAATTCAAGAGTTATCAATCTTTCAATTCATCCGATTGATAACTCTCGAACGGGTCTAAGGTTAATTTTGATGAACAAGCAATCAAGATATGCCAATATTTAACATGTATCAAACAAACAATGCAAGATATGCTAATTAAGTATTTGTATTATTAAATAATTAGATATTTGTATTATAATTAACATTCATTTTATTAATTATAACTATTTGTATTTTATTACTTTTAACTTTTAAGTATTTAAGTATTATTAAATCTAGATTATTTGTATTTTATTTAAAATTCATTTTATTAATTCAAAGATTAAGTATTTATGTGTTATTAAATATGAACTATTTGTATTTTTATTAACCTTCAATTGAATAATTCAACTATTAAATATTTAAGTATTATTAAATCTTAACTATTTGTATTTTAATTAAAATTCATTTGAATAATTTAACTATTAAGTATTTAAGTATTATTAAATTTAGATTATTTGTAATTTAATTCAAATTCATTTGATTACTTTTAACTTTTAAGTATTTAAGTATTATTAAATGTAGATTATAAATATTTTATTTAAAATTCAATTCCTGCATTAAAAGATTAAGTATTTTAACACTGACCAACATAACGTTCAAACGGTGTTAGCACCGTTCGAATTAAGGGGCAAATGTTTGAACGGTACACGAATACCGTTCGTGTACCCACTGTTCAAGGCCTTGTGATATATAGATCAATCGTGTACCCACTGAGAAAAGTCTCCTGTGACTCCCAATTTTTGGTTCAGAAGCTTGGTATTAGCATGTGTAATGATCAAAGAATGATTGCCCAACAGATGAATGATAGAAAGAAAGCCAAATATGAAATGAGAAATTTTTGTGAACAATTTGGCCTTCCTCCAACATCAAGACACCTGGGAAACTCTATTGGAAGGATATACAACTTCCAAAGGAATGGATCCTTAAGGAAGAGCTTCCTCCACGGGAAATTCAACCTAAGGAACAAAACCTTGATTATATCCAACAGTATCTCGATGGTACTGTAAAGATATCTTTTGGACCAACTAGTTCTAATGAAAGAAGAAATTCTTTTGCTGGATCTAGATCTTCTACTAGTTCGGACCAAGTTCCTAGAGATTTAAATCTCAACGATACTTGGAAGAGCAACAAAGATCTTCTCGTCCGATCTTATTCAAGGAGTATCAACCGACTGACACTCCTGTTGACCAAGATCTAAGGATCTAAAGTTGAAAGGATTCACCGAATTTCAACTCAGTCCAGGTTACATCGCCATGTATACTGCCGGGGATAAATCCGTACAGGAAGAAGCAAGAAAGAAGATAATGATTCATTATCTCCTACCGCTTCAATATGGTTGCTCCAGTTCATCCTCAATTATTGATGATGAGCCGAGTAGATTATCCTGATGACATACTAACCCATGATTCTATTGATATGGTTTCTTTGCTTGCTGAGTTTAAATCTGCTGAAAACCGTGATAAGAGAAAAACTTATTGCGAGATTTACTCAGGTCCTGAGAAACAGAAGATTCGAAGAAAATGGATGAATAAGATGGTTGCCATTAATAAGCATATCTTATTCTTTGATTTTCTTGAGAATCATTATGCTTCTAAGAAGGATGATTCAAAGAAAGCTTTAAATGTTTTAAAATCAAATTTTATCAAAGAAGAAGGCAGGACTGTTTGAAAACCAGCCACCCTCCTTTAGAAACTATCCTGATTTCTCACCAAGGAGTAGAGGTAAAAGCTTCTCCTTTTAAGATTTCAAAACCAGGAGAAAATGTTTTGTTGGAAACTCGAAAGATTGTCGAACAAAACAATTTTGTAACCAATCTCTCCATACAATAGGTCAACAACTAGACCGTATAGAGAATATGGTTGAAACACCTATTTTCCAAAAACCTGCCAAGATGATTGAAAAACCTTTGGTTATCTTACCAGAGAGAAGGCCAAAAATTGTTTCACACCAGGCGATAGTACTCTCGATAAGCTTAATCGAATGCTTGCTAGTATTAAGCAAGAAGCTAACAAGAAGGACCCTCTGTCAGTACCCTGACAAAGACAGCAAAGGGTTAATTTTGATGATTCTTTTTCTGTGAAAACTTTGGATGATGATGGTTTGTCGGATGACACTTTCTCTGATAATTCCTTAGTACAGAAAATAGACTTAATTCAAAGTGGTTTTCAGGATCTTTCTCTGGAAAGACCCACTGTTGCCAGACTCTATTCGAAAGGACCTACTCCCATTGGTCTTACGAAGAACTGGTATTCTAGACCCACACCCCCTGACCTGCAGTTCGAGGAAAGAGGTTTCCAATCTCAATTCTCGGTTTCTGCTGACCAAATGTATGAATGGAATATTGATGGATTATCTGAGCAGGAAATCCTCAATACTGTCCAACGTATGTCTATGGTTGCTCAAGCCTATATCAACAACAATATTAGCCAGTCTAACATTGTTGATATCCTGACCAATGGATTTCTCAGGCATGCTTCGTGCTTGGTGGGACAAACATCTCACTGACGCAGCAAGAGGAGAAATTCGTTCTGCAGTCAAAAAGACTGAAGAAGGTTTCCCTGTGTTTGACGAAAGAGTAGGACAAGGAGAGTCCGATGCTGTCAACACCCTGATTTATACCCTTATTAAACATTTTGTTGGAACACCATCCAACATAACAAATCGTATCTCCAATTATCTAAACAATTTAAGATGCAATAAGATGTATGATTACCGATGGTATAAAGATGTCTTTATGTCCAGAGTTATGCTTCGAGATGACTCTAACATGCCTTATTGGAAGGAGAAATTCATCGATGGATTGCCTTGTTTGTTTGCCATTAAGGTTAAGGATTCACTTACTGATGCCTCGGGTTTTCTGAATTATAATGATTACACTTATGGTGATATTATAAGTCTAATTCAGAAGCTTGGTATTAGCATGTGTAATGATCAAAGAATGATTGCCCAACAGATGAATGATAAAAAGAAAGCCAAATATGAAATGGGAAATTTTTGTGAACAATTTGACCTTCCTCCTATTGCTCCATCTAGGCAATATAAGAAAACTATCAAAAGATTTTCCAAACCTCGTGGGAGTCACAGGAGAATACCCCGCGATGAATTTTATATTGCGGAGTGGCCTGGTTTAAATTTCCTCTTTATCTCAGTGGGAGTCAAGTTCCTCTTTATCAAGGTTAATTTTATATTGAGGTCAGCATTTCAAACCAGACCTGGTTTGAAATGAACTTTCCAAACCTCGTGGGAGTCACAGGAGAATCTATCCCCCACTCTTCAAATAGAGTTTCCTAGGTGTCTTGATGTTGGCGTCCTCAGTAGAACTGCACATCAACAAGGTCCCATTTTTTGGAGATCTGATTTTTACCTTGGGTTCAAGGCTAGAAGTCAGAACTCTATAGTATATACGGTAAACTAATACCATGGGTCTACTGCCTTCTTTCATGTTAAAACCAGAGGTTAGAACATTCAAAATTAATGCAGACAAAACATTTTTATCATATAAATCAATGGTTAAGTCAGGATAACAATCAAAATGAACTGGGCCATTCATAAGAGAAGTTTGGACAAGGCCTTGATTATATCCAAAAGATATAATCAATTTTTGGTTATAAGGAATTAACCTTATAAATCAATGAGTTCACGAATACCGTTCGAACGTTTTCATTCCAGATTACAGTCGTCTTCAACCTCCGAAAACCTCAACATTTACCAACTCATTACATCAAAAGACAGCAAACAATATCAGAACTCATTATAGCAAACAAAAACACTTATATTTAAACTAAAATGAGAATATATAAGGAGAATACCTGATTTGGAGAGATAAACTTGTAAATCCACTCGTACCCAATGCCCAAAAAGAAAATACTCTTCACCAAACGGTAAAAATAACCTCTTAATCAAAATATAAGAGATTGATGAAAGTTAGTAATATTTGGGGGCTGGATTGAGGAAGAATGGCGTTGGTTGGAAGAAAATGGCCGTGGCGTTTTAGGCATGTGGAGTGAGGTTGGGTTAATGTTGTGGCCCTCCGGTATGTGCGGAGGTTGCTGCTAGAGGTAGTTTTGACCTAGGTCTAGGAAGGACCCTGAGTTTTGCTTCAGTTGTGACCAAGACGAACAAGATGTTTAGATCTAGTTCGTCAGTTAGTTCCAGGTCGGCTTTGCCTCCTGATATAATTAACGAAGAAGATTGTAAAATCTCAGAAAATGAGACTGGGATTGATGATATAGATCAATGGCATATGCCAAAGATCAAGGTTAATTCCTTATATCACCAACCTTGGTTTAAGTTTAATTCGAAGAGTATGTCCCAGGTTAAAACCGTGGAACAGACTTTTCCCGTATCCAATACGTAAGAACAATGCGTATTATTTCAAAAAGAATTAATAAAATCTTTTAAAGAAAAAGGTTTTAAATTCATGCATATTGCATCAGTACAAGTAGCAGTGAAACCTTTGATCCGAAAAGGTATCAATGCTTCTGTACTTTTATGTTTACGTGATGGTCGTTTTAAAGATTTTGAGGACAGTGCTTTAGGCCTTGTCCAAACTTCTCTTATGAATGGCCCAGTTCATTTTGATTGTTATCCTGACTTAACCATTGATTTATATGATAAGCATGTGTTGTCTGCATTAATTTTGAATGTTCTAACATCTGGTTTTAACATGAAAGAAGGCAATAGACCCATGGTATTAGTTTACCGTATATACTATAGAGTTCTGACTTCTAGCCTTGAACCCAAGGTAAAAATCAGATCTCCAAAAAATGAGACCTTGTTGGTGTGCAGTTCTACTGAGGACGCCAACATCAAGACACCTAGGAAACTCTATTGGAAGGATATACAACTTCCAAAGGAATGGATCCTTAAGGAAGAGCTTCCTCCACGGGAAATTCAACCAAAGGAACAAAACCTTGATTATATCCAGCAGTATCTCGATGGTACTGTAAAGATATCTTTTGGACCAACTAGTTCTAATGAAAGAAGAAATTCTTTTGCTGGATCTAGATCTTCAACCAGTTCGGACCAAGTTCCTAGAGATTTAAATCTCAACCGATACTTGGAAGAGCAACAAAGATCTTCTCGTCCGATACTTATCAAGGAGTATCAACCGACTGACACTCCTGTTGACCAAGATCTAAAGGATCTAAAGTTGAAAGGAATTTCAACTCAGTCCCAGGTTACATCCGCCATGTATACTGCCGGGGATAAATCCGTACAGGAAGAAGCACAGAAAGAAGATAATGATTCATTATCTCCTACCGCTTCGGATATGGTTGCTCCTGTTCATCCTCAATTATTGATGATGAGCCGAGTAGATTATCCTGATGACATACTAACCCATGATTCTATTGATATGGTTTCTTTGCTTGCTGAGTTTAAATCTGCTGAAAACCGTGATAAGAGAAAAACTTATTGTGAGATTTACTCAGGTCCTGAGAAATAGAAGATTCAAAGAAAATGGATGAATAAGATGGTTGCCATTAATAAGCATATCTTATTCTTTTATTTTCTTGAGAATCATTATACTTCTAAGAAGGATGATTCAAAGAAAGCTTTAAATGTTTTAAAATCAAACTTTATCAAAGAAGAAGGCAGGATTGTTGTGAAAACCAGTCACCCTCCTTTAGAAACTATCCTGATTTCTCACCAAGGAGTAGAGGTTAAAGCTTCTCCATTTAAGATTTCAAAACCAGGACAAAATGTTTTGTTGGAAACTCGAAAGATTGTCGAACAAAACAATTTTGTCAATCAATCTCTCCATACAATAGGTCAACAACTAGACCGTATAGAGAATTTGGTTGAAACACCTATTTTCCAAAAACCTGCCAAGATGATTGAAAAACCTTTGGTTATCTTACCAGAGAGAAGGCCAAAAATTGATTTTACACCGGCCGATAGTACTCTCGATAAGATTAATCGAATGCTTGCTAGTGTTAAGCAAGAAGCTAAGCAAGAAGGACCCTCTATCAGTACCCTGGACAAAGACAGCAAAGGGGTTAATTTTGATGATTCTTTTTCTGTAAAAACTTTGGATGATGATGGTCTGTCTGATGACACCTTATCTGATAATTCCTTAGTACAAAAAATAGACTTAATTCAAAGTGGTTTTCAGGATCTTTCTCTGGAAAGACCCACTGTTGCCAGAATCTATTCGAAAGGACCTACTCCCATTGGTCTTACGAAGAACTGGTATTCTAGACCCACATCCCCTGACCTGCAGTTCGAGGAAAGAGGTTTCCAATCTCAATTCTCGGTTTCTGCTGACCAAATGTATGAATGGAATATTGATGGATTATCTAAGCAGGAAATCCTCAATACTGTCCAACGTATGTCTATGGTTGCTCAAGCCTATATCAACAACAATATTAGCCAGTCTAACATTGTTGATATCCTGACCAATGGATTTTCAGGCATGCTTCGTGCTTGGTGGGATAAACATCTCACTGACGCAGCAAGAGGAGAAATTCGTTCTGCAGTCAAAAAGACTGAAGAAGGTTTCCCTGTGTTTGACGAAAGAGTAGGACAAGGAGAGTCCGATGCTGTCAACACCCTGATTTATACCCTTATTAAACATTTTGTTGGAACACCATCCAACATAACAAATCGTATCTCCAATTATCTAAACAATTTAAGATGCAATAAGATGTATGATTACCGATGGTATAAAGATGTCTTTATGTCCAGAGTTATGCTTCGAGATGACTCTAACATGCCTTATTGGAAGGAGAAATTCATCGATGGATTGCCTTGTTTGTTTGCCATTAAGGTTAAGGATTCACTTACTGATGCCTCGGGTTTTCTGAATTGTAATGATTACACTTATGGTGATATTATAAGTCTAATTCAGAAGCTTGGTATTAGCATGTGTAATGATCAAAGAATGATTGCCCAATAGATGAATGATAAAAAGAAAGCCAAATATGAAATGGGAAATTTTTGTGAACAATTTGACCTTCCTCCTATTGCTCCATCTAGGCAATATAAGAAAACTATCAAAAGATTTTCCAAACCTCGTGGGAGTCACAGGAGAATACCCCGCGATGAATTTTATATTGCGGAGTGGCCTGGTTTAAATTTCCTCTTTATCTCAGTGGGAGTCAAGTTCCTCTTTATCAAGGTTAATTTTATATTGAGGTCAGCATTTCAAACCAGACCTGGTTTGAAATGAACTTTCCAAACCTCGTGGGAGTCACAGGAGAATCTATCCCCCACTCTTCAAATAGAGTTTCCTAGGTGTCTTGATGTTGGCGTCCTCAGTAGAACTGCACATCAACAAGGTCCCATTTTTTGGAGATCTGATTTTTACCTTGGGTTCAAGGCTAGAAGTCAGAACTCTATAGTATATACGGTAAACTAATACCATGGGTCTACTGCCTTCTTTCATGTTAAAACCAGAGGTTAGAACATTCAAAATTAATGCAGACAAAACATGTTTATCATATAAATCAATGGTTAAGTCAGGATAACAATCAAAATGAACTGGGCCATTCATAAGAGAAGTTTGGACAAGGCCTTGATTATATCCAAAAGATATAATCAATTTTTGGTTATAAGGAATTAACCTTATAAATCAATGAGTTCACGAATACCGTTCGAACGTTTTCATTCCAGATTACAGTCGTCTTCAACCTCCGAAAACCTCAACATTTACCAACTCATTACATCAAAAGACAGCAAACAATATCATGAACTCATTATAGCAAACAAAAACACTTATATTTAAACTAAAATGAGAATATATAAGGAGAATACCTGATTTGGAGAGATAAACTTGTAAATCCACTCGTACCCAATGCCCAAAAAGAAAATACTCTTCACCAAACGGTAAAAATAACCTCTTAATCTAAAAATATAAGAGATTGATGAAAGTTAGTAATATTTGGGGGCTGGATTGAGGAAGAATGGCGTTGGTTGGAAGAAAATGGCCGTGGGAGCGACTGGAAGACGACTGGGACGAGCGCGAGATTGTGAGATTCTGTCATGTAAATGTAGAACATTGACGTTCAAACGGTTATTTACTGAACGTTTGAACGTCAAATATATTAGTGGGAAAATTTTCCCCCGTTAATTTTAACAATTTCACGTTCGAACGTTTGCTTCCGTTTACATATACGTTTGAACGGTTATTTTAAATCGTTCGAACGGTTTATTAAAATGTTGCTCATTGTATTTTTTTTCACTATACCTTTAAATATACTAAACTGTAAATATACTATAGTTTAGGAACATAGTAGTCGTGTGCAACTTCATTTTAACCTGGGACATACTCTTCGAATTAAACTTAAACCAAGGTTGGTGATATAAGGAATTAACCTTGATCTTTGGCATGTGTCATTGATCTATATCATCAATCCCAGTCTCATTTTCTGAGATTTCACAATCTTCTTCGTTAATTATATCAGGAGGCAAAGCCGACCTGGAACTAACTGAAGAACTAAAGACAGCAAAGGGGTTAATTTTGATGATTCTTTTTCTGTAAAAACTTTGGGTGATGATGGTCTGTCTTATGACACCTTATCTGATAATTCCTTAGTACAAAAAATAGACTTAATTCAAAGTGGTTTTCAGGATCTTTCTCTGGAAAGACCCACTGTTGCCAGAATCTATTCGAAAGGACCTACTCCCATTGGTCTTACGAAGAACTGGTATTCTAGACCCACACCCCCTGACCTGCAGTTCAAGGAAAGAGGTTTCCATTCTCAATTCTTGGGTTTCTGCTGACCAAATGTATGAATGAAATATTGATGGATTATCTGAGCAGGAAATCCTCAATACTATCCAACGTATGTCTATGGTTGCTCAAGCCTATATCAACAACAATATTAGCCAGTCTAACATTGTTGATATCCTAACCAATGGATTTTCAGGCATGCTTCGTGCTTGGTGGGATAAACATCTCATTGACGCAGGAAGAGGAGAAATTCGTTCTGCAGTCAAAAAGACTGAAGAAGGTTTCCCTGTGTTTGACGAAAGAGTAGGACAAGGAGAGGTCGATGCTGTCAACACCCTGATTTATACCCTTATTAAACATTTTGTTGGAACACCATCCAACATAACAAATCGTATCTCCGATTATCTAAACAATTTAAGATGCAATAAGATGTCTGATTACCGATGGTATAAAGATGTCTTTATGTCCAGAGTTATGCTTCGAGATGACTCTAACATGCCTTATTGGAAGGAGAAATTCATCGATGGATTGCCTCGTTTGTTTGCCATTAAGGTTAAGGATTCACTTACTGATGCCTCGGGTTTTCTGAATTATAATGATTACACTTATGGTGATATAATATATAATCAAACATATATATAATATAATTTAGTAACATATATAGTATAAAATATCATACTACATCTAGTATTATAGTCAAGTATATAAATTATATATATGTGATATTAACTAATACATATATTTAATAGTAAATGTATTAGATGACTTGTTTAGTATATTTTTCATATTATATTGCAGTTATAGGCTAATTAGATGACACTCTCTATTCTAGCACTATAAATGACACTATATATGATAGTATATATATGTTATATATATGATAATATAACATAACATGCTCAATTTTAGCTTTAGTATAATTAGAATACACTCTAATTGCTAGTAGTATAGATGACACTATATATGATAGTATGTATTACATTATTATATTATATTATAATAATAATCTAATATTTTAACACTATATATGCATGTAATACATATGACCCTATGCTATGATACCATATATATGTTATATATAGGCTAATANAGTGTCGTATATATAGTAGTCTATATTATATTATACTATATCATATAACTTATACTATATACTATATAATATTCAATAGTAGAATATATTAAAAATGATAAATATAATATATAGTGTTTTATAGAATATAAGTGCATTAAATATATTGCATTTATTATATTTAATATTATAATAGATTTATATTCAATTAAATTGAATATTTAAAAAAAACATCTTACCTTAACTATTCAATTAATTTATATTTAAAAAGAATATACTACATTTATATTGAAGTAATTACCGGATGGTATTAAATTTCAGTTAATACGTTCGAACGGCATTAACTTATCGTTCGAACGATACTGCATATATAAGTTGCCGCGAACGTCATTTTCACGGAAGCTTTACGTGTGCATTTTCCTTTGTTCTAAGCCGTTAACCGTCCATCTCCTCCGTTCAACGCCGTCTTCGCCGTTGTCAACAGTACCCACTCAAAAGCCTCTTCCTCTAACTACCGGTATTATTCTTTTTTAAATCATTTTACCGTTTAGATTTAGGTTTTTGATAGATTATTTGTTTGAATTAGGATAAACCGATTTATACATCAAAATAATTGGTAGATTTGCTTAAATCCATAGTAGGAACGTTTATTTCGATTTCTATTGCATTTATTTTGGTGTAAAATCCATGGAATTGAAGGATTCAATGGCTGAGTCGACTTGGCCTGGAATCCCGATTGACACGAATATCGTTCGAACGCTATGAACAGCGTTCGAACGGTATTCATTAACCGGTTGAACATTGTTTTAGACGGTCGAACGGTCAGTCTAACTTACCGTTCGACCATTACTTTAATCGTTCGAATGTTTAGCTTAACGTTCGATCTATAGTTTAGACGTTCGAACGGTAAAATTAAATTTAATATAATAGACCTTTATACATTTAATACATCAATATTATAGTTCCATTACCACAAGTCTTTTTTTAATATTATATTTCTATTAATATTTATTTAATTAATATTGATATTGAGAGATATTATTTATTAAAAATTATGTTGTTCACAATATCAAGTGTTATTAAATTGCTATTTGTTTAAAAGTACTGTAAATAGTTCTTTATTGTATTTTTATTGTTAATGTTGTATATCTAATTTTTAATTATAAATTTCAGGTTGATTATAATGTCTACTTCTAGGCCGGGACGTAAGCGACGCAATCTTGGTGAGAGTAGTAGTGGTCCAATTCAAGAGAGGACAGTTTCACTGGAGCGACTGGTGAAGATTTCTGATTTCCATAATCTTCTCTGGGAGGGTCATTCATTGCCCTCAGTCTTTAGTGATCGTGGTTGGGGACCTATCCTGGATGAGCGGGAGGAAGCATGGGAGCTAGTCTCCTACATTGACATTGTTGCTGAGTTTTATAGAGAACTCGGAACTGCCAGCGTAGATGATACTGGGGCCTACAGGATCACTGTCCGAGGAGTACCCATTGTATTTTCACGGGATGGATTTGCTGAGTATCTCGGTATTCCTAGGATGCCATATGCATATCCGAATGTGGTGCCTAGAGAGTCTGATCCTTCAATTGAGGCGGAGACAGCTGAGGAGGAGGCATCAGTTTATACTGATGAGGTCGATTGCTGATCACGAGGTGAGGGATTTGGTTGTCGGTCCAGATGCTCCACCGTATGACGGGACGAAGATTATCAAACAGGTAAATTTATCTTCTTTCTTTAAGATCTTAAATTTGATAATTACCAATAACATTAACCCTCGGCAGCACAAGACAGATGTTGGCATTGATCGAACGAAATTTATGATACGGGTCGCTCGTGGCATTCCTATCGACTTGGTGGGGTATATATTCGGTAGGATTCAATTAGAGTCTTGGTACATTTCGATGGACATACTGCCATTTGAAATCCTGATCACCCAATATCTACTATTTGCTGGTGTTGTGCCTGATGTTGTCGAGCATAAACAGGAGCTGATGGGACTGATAAACAGCACCACCCTCTCATGCAGCACGGGACACTCAAGACTGCGTCTTCGTGGACATGTTCCAGAACCGGTTGATCCTCACAGAGATGCACAGCCGTTAGATCATAGAGTATCAGCTGCTGAGACATCTACACGGGCCGAGGCATCAGTAAACAATGTTACTCGTGAGGAGATGGTTGAGATTGTGCGTGCAGCGATCAGCGAACAGACATCAACAGTGATCGATGCAGTGCGTATGGAGATCCATTCTGCTGTGTCTGAGCTTCGTACAGAGTTTGCTGCCATGTCTACGACTCAGGTCACCATCAGTACTCAACTGACACAAATAAAGGAACGTATAGCTGCAGTCGAGGAAGTATGCAAAGACTTGAGGTCTTAATTACTTTATTCTATCTTTTATTTATTTATTTACTGTTTTTTGTATGGACAACATTTTGTGTTTTGTAAATTTAGTATTTAAGTACGAAATAGTATTATTTTATATTTTCTAAACTAATTATTAATTTAGATTATTCCTATTATTTAATTAACCAATTTCTTATAATTACTAATTAATCTAAATATAATTTGGCAAAAAACTTAAAAAATTAAAACCCTTGCCACCGCTCAACCCCTTCAAATAACGTTTGAACGGTGTATATTCATCATTTGAACGGTTAGAATGTACAGTTCAAATGGTGTACCAATTTCCCTCCAAAAAAATTTACTTAACGCGCCAAAATTACGTTTGACCAGTAAAAATTACACGCCAAATGGTTAATCATTAACGGTTGAATGGGTAACTTATTTGGGACAAAAAAATTCGTCCCTAAGTATAGCGTTAGAACGCATTCGAACGGTCTAACCATTCTGTCATTTTTTCAGAATGAAATTTGAATTTCGTTCCAAAATCTCACTTTTTGAGACGATTTCCAATTCGTCCCAAAGAAAAATCGTCCCTAAATCTATTTTTTGTTGTAGTGATTGTTCGTACGTGAATCTTTATGATTATATTTCTAAATATATATGTTAATATTATATTGGAATTTCCTTTTTCAATATTTTTATTATGTTTTAGTTCACTTAATGATGACGAAACTTTCTCTCTTATCCATCTCCTTTTCATTTCTAATGTTAGTACTGAGACATAAAGTGATATTCTCATCTTATTTCCACATAATAATTATTTCAAATAATCTTATTCTGCGCTTGCCTTTTATCTTCGTTAGTTTAATATACAATATGAAATTTATAAAGAGAAAAATCTACTTTTTAGTGTTTATAAAAGATTTTGGCATAATCGTATGAAGAGACAAGGTCTCATTTTTTTCCAAATGCGTGGGTTTATTGGACTTTATTTACAATAATGGATATCATTGATACCGGAGAAATGGGTTGTTTTCTTTGACTAAGAATAAAAGTATTAGAGTATGCAAGTCTCGCATGTAAATTAATTTTTCATGTGGATTTTATATTTATCAATTTTTAAAAGTGTGCAAAGTTTGCAGATACTAAAACTGTAAATATTGATCATTTCTCTTTATCATTTGTGTTATAAAGGCTGTCTGGAGAATGTACTTTCGTTTTTGGTTGGCTAAGCTGTATACATGATGATCCTTACTTTCTTCCTTTGTATGTTTTTGTAAATGCTTTAATTTTCTTCATGTCACCAAAAACATCAGATTTAAGCCATCTTTGAATTTGGTAATGCATGCGTACATGTAGACAGACAAGTATATATTATGTGAAGTAAGGCTACATACAGTCGTGGAATGCACAAACGCCACGCAATCGTTTTGAAAAATAATAGAGTCCACGATTAAAAAGTTATTTTTTTCATGTGAATCCCGTATTAATTCACTTTTTTCAAAAGTGACTGCGCGACGTTTTCACAATCCACGACTACAAATATTATTTCTCATATTCTGTGTGACTTTATTTGTCATTTGTTTAACAGGCTGTATTCGGAGAATACTACGTATATACTTTCCTTTTTGGTTGGCTAGCTAGCCACGTTGTCGACCGAGCAGTACTGTACATTTAGTAAGCAATGTATTTTTAAAAAATTTCTCTTCATCATTTTCACAGTATACATTACGTACACACTATACATATACTTGCTTATCATAGAAGTACTTTCCATTTCGATTTTGGATTTGAAAAACTCTGCACAGCCCAACCCCACATCTTTGCTAAACCGTATACTTTTTTTTTTATATAATAAGGGAGGAGGGACCCTCCGTGGTATATTCAAAACCTCACATGTGGCGGAGGAAAACCATGGATACAAAAACTCCATATATAACCAAAAAACCAAATGCAAAAAATCAGATTAACCATCTCGTATATATGACAGACCCACTTTATCCATCTTCAGAAGGCCACGAAGCTTCCATGGTAAATCAGAAAAGAGGTCCCAATATTTAGTGCATCCCTCCGAACCCATTCTAGCTAAAAGATCTGTTGGAGTATTTGCTTCCCGGTAGACATGAGTGATATTTACATTCATACTTCTCAACATATCTGTTAGTTCTTCCCAAAAGTCTTCCACATACCATAACCCACAAAGTGATGTTTTCAGCCATTTTATCACAGTGCTAGAGTCCAGTTCTATGTCTAACTGAACAATACCCATACTTTTTGCTAATTTTACTCCATGGTAAACCGCCATGAATTCCGCAAAGGAAACTGTTCCTTGGTCAAGACAAACCGCAAAAGCTCTAACCAAGTTACCTGAGGAATTTCGGATAACTCCTCCACCTCCAGCTTGCCCCGGATTGCCTCAGCTAATTCCATCAGTATTGAGTTTGTATCTTCCCTGGTATGGTCGAAACCATTTGACTACCTGTGGTGTTCTCTTTGTAACCATTTTTGGAGGAACATTTAGCTCTTTTAGTATCACCTCATCTCTTCTTTTCAATTTTTTTCCAGCCTTTAATTTCTCACCTATTTTGGTGATCCAAAAGCGAATACTTCTCCAAACCTGTTCCACCAACTCGCCGCTGCCTTCCATACGGGTTTTGCATCTTCTTAGCCATAGTCTCCAAGTAATAATAGAAGGGATGATTCCAATAAGGATGCCCATAGTGGAAGATTTGGTAGCAGTATTAAACCAACTACCAATTGTTTCCTTCCAAGACCGCCCCTCCCTCACATTCATTCCCACCTGTAAAGCACTTTTTCTCCAAATACTTTTTACAAAATCACCCTCAGCCAGCACATGGTTTAGATCTTCATAAGGTCCATGGTTACAGCAGTTGCACTTTGACACAATAGGGATGCCAATTCTTCTCAGTTGATCATCTACACTCAGAGCCCTATGTAGCCCCTTCCACATAGTAGTGGCCATGAATTTAGGAAGAGAAGGATGCCAAACCCAGCTAGCCCAAGCATCAGTTGGCATTTTTATCCGAACACACTCCCATGCACTTTTTGTGGAGAATACCCCATCAAGAGATGGGGTCCATACTAGCACATCCGCTCCATTTTTCCTCTTGCCCAAAGCCTTCAGGATTTTTTCCACACGGTTAGGACCAACAAGCTGGTTCAGGAGCTCATAATTCCAGCCATCCTCTAGGGTGCATGTGACGCCCCCAAATTCCGCTTGGGATTGAACGGACATTTGAAGCGTCGAGACATGCAACACAAGGTTACCTGCCCCCGTTCATGACATATAAGATGCAATTTTCCTAACATGCATTTAGCATTATGCAATATTCGCAGCGGATAATTTTTTTCTTTAGCAATACTATGCACCAAACTAAAATATCCCAAATACTTGAAACATATTTCATACATAAAGGCATACTAAATAGCCGTGATCACCACACTAGTCCAAAATGGTTGTGATCAAAAGAATACTTGAGATACAACTCCAAAAGTACAAGTATTAACCTAAGTTAAATACTATACCATCATCAACATCGCACCGTGGCCTAGTCGACCGTATTCAGTTGGTCAGATTCCAATTCTCCTTTGGGTCCTGTAACAAGATCTACCATTCGGGGGGAATGGTAGTTGGGACTACCACAGTGAGATTTGATTACAAATCTCAGTAAGTTAACATAAAACTCACACACAGGTTAAAAATGCATGCATGGCAGTAAAAGCATAAATGCATAATTATAGTCATACATAAACATAGTATAACTTGACATATAGCATGACTTAACCAGAACTTAAGCGTGAACTGAACTTGACTTAACATGGCATGAACTTAAGCTTAAAACATAACATGAACAAACAACATAACATGAACGTGAAACATAACATGGACTTGAAATATAGCATGAACGTAAACCTGCATAACATAAATAAGAACTTGAAAATAACATAAACTTGAACATAACATGTACGTGAGTATAACATAACATGGACTTGATCTAAAACTTGACTTATCATGTATTTGATCTGAAACTGGACTTAACATAAACTTGGAATCTTATTCAATTGTCTTGATTAATAACGTGCGTTAATACGTACTCCACAGTTGTTGTGGCCCCACGTATTCAAGTAACATAAAACATAATACGTACTCCACAGTTGTTGTGGCCCCACGTATTCTACATGTCACAATTGCTGTGTCTCATGTAGTGTATGCTCCACAGTTGTTGTGGCCCCATACTTCATGCTCCACAGTTGTTGTGGCCCCATGAATACACATAACATAAAATATAATACGTACTCCACAGTTGTTGTGGCCCCACGTATTCTACATGTCACAATTGCTGTGTCTCATGTAGTGTATGCTCCACAGTTGTTGTGGCCCCATACTTCATGTAACATAAAATATAATACGTACTCCACAGTTGTTGTGGCCCCACGCATTATAAGTAACATAAATATAATACGTACTCCACAGTTGTTGTGGCCCCACGCATTATAAGTAACATAACATAAATATAATACGTACTCCACAGTTGTTGTGGCCCCACGCATTATAAGTAACATAACATAAATATAATACGTACTCCACAGTTGTTGTGGCCCCACGCATTATAAGTAACATAACATAAATATAATACGTACTCCACAGTTGTTGTGGCCCCACGCATTATAAGTAACATAACATAAATATAATACGTACTCCACAGTTGTTGTGGCCCCACGCATTATAAGTAACATAACATAAATATAATACGTACTCCACAGTTGTTGTGGCCCCACGCATTATAAGTAACATAACATAAATATAATACGTACTCCACAGTTGTTGTGGCCCCACGCATTATAAGTAACATAACATAAATATAATACGTACTCCACAGTTGTTGTGGCCCCACGCATTATAAGTAACATAAATATAATACGTACTCCACAGTTGTTGTGGCCCCACGCATTATAAGTAACATAACATAAGATATAATACGTACTCCACAGTTGTTGTGGCCCCACGCATTATAAATAACATAACATAAATATAATACGTACTCCACAGTTGTTGTGGCCCCACGCATTATAAGTAACATAACATAAATATAATACGTACTCCACAGTTGTTGTGGCCCCACGCATTATAAGTAACATAAATATAATACGTACTCCACAGTTGTTGTGGCCCCACGCATTATAAGTAACATAACATAAGATATAATACGTACTCCACAGTTGTTGTGGCCCCACGCATTATAAATAACATAACATAAATATAATACGTACTCCACAGTTGTTGTGGCCCCACGCATTATAAGTAACATAACATAAATATAATACGTACTCCACAGTTGTTGTGGCCCCACGCATTATAAGTAACATAAATATAATACGTACTCCACAGTTGTTGTGGCCCCACGCATTATAAGTAACATAACATAAGATATAATACGTACTCCACAGTTGTTGTGGCCCCACGCATTATAAATAACATAACATAAATATAATACGTACTCCACAGTTGTTGTGGCCCCACGCATTATAAGTAACATAACATAAATATAATACGTACTCCACAGTTGTTGTGGCCCCACGCATTATAAGTAACATAAATATAATACGTACTCCACAGTTGTTGTGGCCCCACGCATTATAAGTAACATAACATAAGATATAATACGTACTCCACAGTTGTTGTGGCCCCACGCATTATAAATAACATAACATAAATATAATACGTACTCCACAGTTGTTGTGGCCCCACGCATTATAAGTAACATAACATAAATATAATACGTACTCCACAGTTGTTGTGGCCCCACGCATTATAAGTAACATAAATATAATACGTACTCCACAGTTGTTGTGGCCCCACGCATTATAAGTAACATAACATAAGATATAATACGTACTCCACAGTTGTTGTGGCCCCACGCATTATAAATAACATAACATAAATATAATACGTACTCCACAGTTGTTGTGGCCCCACGCATTATAAGTAACATAACAAAAATATAATACGTACTCCACAGTTGTTGTGGCCCCACACATTATAAATAACATAAAATATAATACGTACTCCACAGTTGTTGTGGCCCCACGTATTATACGTAACATAACATATCTTATCTTTCTTAATGCATGAGATATTAATTAATATCATATACTTTTCTAACATGGCGTATACTTGTAAATGGCACAATATGATTTAATCATAACATTTCATGGCATACTTAACATGGCATACTTATAACATACATCATTGTATGACAGAAAAGATTATGTAACAGATAATTATTCATGAGAGATTAAATCATACGTAGCAGATAAACATGTAATGATATAGCATATACGATAACATACATACATAAATTGTAGTTCTCTTACCCATCACACATACACAATAAACTGATAGTAAGTTAGAGGCTAACTTACCTCGATTGTCGCGTTCTATAAGAATAGAGCGCAAAACACGAGGAACTGCACAACAGCTGTAAGAGGAACACTCAAGTCCTTAAGATTTTCACTTCTGAACTTAATTGCCATATTATGAGCACTTGCAACACCACGGCAACTTGAGGTTTCACTATACTCTTGTCATCCATTGTGTCCTTATTCAGCACTGCATCTTCCTTCACCGATGAAGCACCAGAATAAGTGGACTTCTTCACCTTTGTCTCAAGATGCTCTAAGGCTTGCTGTTTCGTGTATACACCATACTTTTTTGCACATTCCTCTATGGATGGCAAAAGTAGGTCACTGTATTGAGGATCTCT
Organism: Carya cathayensis; assembly: GCA_011037825.1. Taxonomy (NCBI): domain Eukaryota; kingdom Viridiplantae; phylum Streptophyta; class Magnoliopsida; order Fagales; family Juglandaceae; genus Carya; species Carya cathayensis. The sequence continues at coordinate 48,385 of QGSO01000891.1, read as the reverse complement.
TCCAACCATCTGTACAACTTCTTGATCACTCTCCATTCCCATGGCCTTCATGATCACCAAAAAAAAGAATCTTGTTTACAAACTGATTTAAATGTAAATACATCTTCCCTTTTTCCATTAAAATAACAGTTTTGCTTTTTCGTTCCTCGGTACTGCTTGTCACAGATGCATTTATGTTTCCCTTCTTGTCAGTATCAAAATAATCCTATTCTTGGATAGTTGTTCCTATATCAACATCACCTTCTCTGTCCCTTTGATAATAAAATATCCTCCAGGATCAAGGGGACACTCACCAAGTCTTGCAAGATCAGATTCATCTTTTCCATATAAGACACAGCGGCAACTCCATAACATGATAGGCATTCTTCCAATAACAACCTCATTCTTTTCCAATCTTATCTTTTGGGTATGACTTCCTTGAATGTACTCTACACTGACCAAAAAATGGAGCAGAATACGTCATATCAGATAACCGGCACATTTGGGGATTAATTTCTTCGTTCACACCATCCCTTGGCATTGAGGGCTCACCAATTCTAACATCTTTGAACCAGATATAGATACTCGGGTCAACACTGGATGCTATACGATCATTAGCACGGACAATCTTCTGGATCCCGTGATTCACAAAGTAATTAAAAGAATCCAAATGTTGTTTCACCAGTCCTCTCACCTTTAGGAACTCGGGAACAAGCTTGTATTTGTCAATGGCGGACTTGATAGGGGCGGCGAGGAATTGCTTGTCGACGCCGTAATAATCGGGCAGTTGCTTCCCAACGTCTTTGTTTTGCTTCGTATGCTCTTCCAAGGAATCCTGCTTGAGGCCCATGGTNCTCGGGTCAACACTGGATGCTATACGATCATTAGCACGGACAATCTTCTGGATCCCGTGATTCACAAAGTAATTAAAAGAATCCAAATGTTGTTTCACCAGTCCTCTCACCTTTAGGAACTCGGGAACAAGCTTGTATTTGTCAACGGCGGACTTGATAGGGGCGGCGAGGAATTGCTTGTCGACGCCATAATAATCGGGCAGCTGCTTCCCAACGTCTTTGTTTTGCTTCGTATGCTCTTCCAAGGAATCCTGCTTGAGGCCCATGGTTGATGATTACACTTCGCGGCGGTGTGAAATTTTATTGCAGACGAACGCACTCAGGACACAAGGCCAGCCTACAATTCTTGCAGTGTTGTCTAACAATGAATTTTCTTGTGTTACAGCAACACAATGTTTTGAAAATTCCAGACTAGCTTCACGAAAAGCCTTCTGTACTTCCAGTGGCAACAAACCTCCCATCACGACAAAATCTTGCACATCTGGCTATATTCTTGTGCTCTGAAAGATGCCGTGTCTCATGCTTTGGAAAACTCTTTGATGAACCTTTTGTGTCCTGCACAGCACTGAAATCATCGGCCGCAACGCGAGGAGCAGGGATTGAACCATATGATGCAAGTAGTGATGCACCCAAATCATAATATGCAGATGATGTAATGCCTCTTAAAATCTCATCTTTCTCCACTGCAAGACCCTTTGCAAATAGCTCGAGAAGCTTATTAAAATGGGTCTGGGGCTCCAAACAATTCTAACAATAGACCAAAATCCAATAAAAAATGCTAACAATTAGTAAAGATACTCCAATTATATTGATTTTAAATTAAAAATGGTTGAACGGTGATGCAAATGTTATGAGGTAAAACTACAAAAAAAGTTTAAATGAAATAATCCACATGATTGAGCTTGGTGGATTGAGTTTGGTGTTAGTCAATGGCTCTAATACCGTGATGAAAATATAAAACATAATATAAGTTGAGATAGAGAAGACAGAACAAGGAAAATGAGAGAGTTAGACTTTGAGGGTTATATCTTTACTATTCTTAAGTGTAATTGAATATAAAGCACTAGTCCATATTTATATGAAAATTACATGGAGATGAGATAAGATAAGTATCTTCGAAAATGAAATATTTTGATTTCATAATTATGAAAAAAAAATGAGAGAGTTAGACTTTGAGGGTTATATCTTTACTATTCTTAAGTGTAATTGAATATAAAGCACTAGTCCATATTTATATGAAAATTACATGGAGATGAGATAAGATAAGTATCTTCGAAAATGAAATATTTTGATTTCATAATTATGAAAAAAAAGTCTGTTTGATAATTATGTATTCAAATCTGAATAATAATTAAATTAGCATTGATTTGATATTATATATCTTCATTCCCCTCAAACTCAAGGTGGAAACATGAGTGTAGCCTTCATATTGTTGATTGGTTGCCAACGAGATAATACAAGCAACGTTGGTGATGAAGCAATTGGCGGCCACTACAAGAAATTTCAAATTTAGCCACGATTTTCCTTCCCATGACAACCAATGGTGGGGAATAGATGGCTTATGGCACAAAAAGTCATCAACGCAATAAAATTAATGAAATGTCACGAGATTCTATGCGGCGAGCATTAAACTGTGTAGAACTGTTGCCTTCAACGACGAGTTCTCTGTCGTGTTAAAAGGTTTTGCAAATTACTAATTAGAGCAGTGGCCATTAAACAAAAATTTTTCACACCGTCAGTGTGTTGCTCCTTCGTTTGCCATATACACGCCGAGTTGGGACTTGCGATTTTTGGTGGAACCTCGAATACTCCCAGATTGACTCGACCATCAACGGTGGTTTCCTTGCGCCGCCCCCCTTGGGCATCCACGAGCTGCCCACAGTTGCCGGTACGTACCTCACTGCCGCCAGTTGACGCAAGTAACGACTAGGGCGTTTATTTCTCTTCTTGAAATCGAGAATCTCTCCCTCTCCCCTTGGTAAATCCCTTGCCTATTTCTGCCTCTTCTCTGTGTGTGTATCTCTGGTGATTGAGCTCGATTTCATCTTCACAATTTTTAATTGTATTTGTTTAGCCCTGAATATACATAATTAGGTCCGAGGTTTCATGCCAAATCAAAAATTAGATTTCCTTTCTTTTAGCTAGATCTATCCGCATGCTAGAAACGTGTTCATACAAGTCATCATGATCAGCTAATTAATTGTGGTAAATATTCTTGGTGAGTCCTAAATTTTTCAATCTATGTAAACACCTGCTGTCGATAGCCTTCTTGAGGTCTTCACCCTGCGAAGGCCAGTTTTTTCCCCAAATTCCTCATGAATTCCTTGTTACAGACGAGGAAAACTTCATTAATTAGCAAATTAATAAAGTTTTTGGAGCTAGAAACATGTACAGATATTGAGATTGGTAGGAGCAGTTGAGACTGATGCATAAACTGGATGAGAAAAAATATTGTTATTGTCTTCCCTTAGATCTGTAGGGATGTTGACCCAAATTAACCTGCATGTTTACATTAAGTGCAATAACATGTTTGCTATTACATATACATATATATTATTTACATATACACATATATTTGTGGCTATATGTGTATATGTAATAGGTGGGACAAGTTGGTTCCAACACGGACTATATCTATACAGTTTTCCAGCCGTAATGCCTCAGGTCAGTTTTTTGTGCATGTTTATTTAGCCAAGAAATATCACTTCTAATTACTCCACTGAGATCTTAATTGAGAACTTTATTCATAATGCACAGAATGGAAAAAATAAGTTCTAGAACACAATTTTTACCCATTTTGGGTTTTAAATGGGAAACCTTCTTAGATATAGTGGCTTATCTGACTTTTTCTGATGAGTATTTTGGCCAGCAAGAAAACAGGGTAGACCCTTGTAACTCAAAGTTAGATGTTCGAATAAGTATTTCAGCCCTGTGTAAACCCAACTATGTATTTAATAGATATGTTATGTCAACTACAGAGAATTTGCTAGGATGATGGAAAGAAAATCTTTGTACCATTACTTTTTACTAATTACCAGCAGTATCCCATAGTCAAACGTATACTGTGCTCCTAGCAACCTGAACAGTCCATTAATTGAGAAAACAGGTAGGCATATATGCCAAACAAGGTCTATATTGCTGTCTAACATCATCTGGGTATGATATTTAGACCACAATAACCTATTTAATTTATTGCATTTTAGTTGAAAGCTGGTTGTGTAATTTTACAGAGTATCAAGTTCTATATAAAACAGTGCACATTTCTTTAGGTTGGGAGGCTCATGTCTTTCCATATTGTGAATTGACCAATTGTGCCATACTTGATGAATCTTGCCTCTTTTCATCCAAATAGCCCCAATCATTCACTCTTTTAATCAAAAGGAAGCTGATTTCCATAGCCTATATTAGGTGAGCTTCCTCATCTTTGTTTTTACATTACGTCCAGCTTCACTGCCAAGCTGGAAAACATGCATGCAGATGAGTTAAATCGAACATTTAGCAACACGACATCTGTAGATGCTCATGAATGTCTGTTGGTCTTCGTAAAAATCATAAGGCTGTGTGATCTTATTGGTATCTACGCATGGTATTTGTTAACCATGCATGTTAACTGATGCAGCAGAATTTTGTCTCGTTTAGCAAGGAACATCCATTCCCCACCATGGCCTGTACATTATCTTTGCTATAACTTTCAATGTTGATAAACCTTATATGCCGTGGGCCAGCCTGTCACCATCATTAATGGTTGTCCTTGTATATACATTGATATAATATATATATATATATATATATATATATATTAAATGTTAACTGTAAACTATATACTGTGGTCTTGGCTCGGTGTTTGGCAATATAAGGGTATGACATTGGGTTGTTCGAATACGCACACGATTGGATATTAATTATGGCCATGTACTAATTATCGTTTATAACTGTAAAAAACTAGCTTTTTCATGCATGTTTCCTTTATATATTGCATAGAAGTATAACAATATTTATGGCTGTCATCATGTTTGTAATCTCTTCAGATTTTGTTATAGCAACATGTCTCTGTGCATGCATATGATTGTCTTTGTCATTTTTTTCTTGGGGGATAGTGAAAAAAGGGCGTTGGCCTAACTTAATGTGATTCTATCTTGTTTATGATAAATCTTTTTCCCTATTAACCATGTGATATGCTACAATTTTTTGGGTTTAAAAATCTGAAAATACACAGACCTAGTTTTGGTTAGCAAAATATTTTTTTCAACCACTTTATACAGCAGGTCAGCAACACTATGTTAATTATAAAATTCTGAACTCAGTTCTATATTCTCTATCTCATATGCTTATATTTGATTGTTTGTAATGTACCGGTTTTATTTTATTCTAAAGGTTCTTCAATACTATCTGGTGTACCTTCAGAATTTGAGTGTATTCGACTAACTGTTCTGGTATCATTCATAATTCGCCACAATTTTGTGGGAATTAATGAATTACAGTTGTCCATAGCAATACATGCCTCCTATTATTGCTCCATGAACCATGGTTGTTTATAGATTTTTTACTTAGTAGGCTCCTCTAACATAAAACATTTATGTTAGTGATACGTTTGGTTACTGCTCTCGGTTGGGGTATCCAATTTAATATCGTCATTAGATTGGTCCATGCCAATTATTATCACAGTTTTGTTGCGTAGTAGTCAGTTATTTGTTCTACACTTTATCATGAATGACCTTTCTGCTGGCCAAGAAAATTGTATCCCACTATCGCTAGCACTGACCACTCTCTTAATTGGACTCCCAATTGAAGTTTTGGATATCACTTACAAATGTACAATGCCAAAACTTTTGCTCTCTAGCTAATTGCATCTCAGGCATCTGAAAGTAGTTATCATTTTATCCATCTCACTTATAACTTTTTTCGTTACACATGATATTAACCTAAATTCAGCTACAACTGATTGGATTGTTAACTGAGTTTTGATATAGCATGTTGCTGTCTTTCCAACTTGGTCTGCACTCATATATTCTTGGGTTGTCATTTAATTTTGCCCTTTTTTGGCTTTACAGGGTGTTGATGTAGCCATTCCTCTTTAAAAACACAACACATCGGTGAGTATCATATCCTGCACCTTGGCTGATTGTTTTCAAAACTAATGTATTGCTGATTTATCTATGCCATATATGCACTCTTTTATTCTCGATTTTTCATTTTTTTGACTATGTTGCATTTCATAAACTAAACCATATATTGTTTATCATCATCAATATGAACACATTGATACTTTATCAGTCAAGTATGTTAGTGTTTAAACTGAGCAATGGAAATGATCACTTCAACCAGCAATGTTGGATAGTGTGAAATCTTGTGGACATGGTTATATAGCTGGGAGTCATGGGTAGTAATCGCACTGATAATTTGGTTACAAAGTTATTGAATGTCAATATTTTTCACTTGGTCAGTCCTAATTGCACAAGTCTGGTTGTGCAATGCAGGATGTTGGTGGGGTTGGTTAGATTATCTCTATGGTTGCATAGATGATTTGTGAATGACTTCTAGGAATTTGTTATTATTTTGTGCTTAGTTTTTAGGTTGAAATGGTAAAATGGTCCCTTACCTTAGTATGTGTACCATGTACTTCACATCCAAAGTTCCCCTTCATGAACCAAACTGTCAGAGGTTTATATTTGTCTCCATCAAAAGATAAGTGGCCCTGAAATTATTGCTTTTTTTTAGCCATTTCATCTAGATTTTCTGTTTTGCACTTTGCAGAACTCTATAACTACTTTTGAATTGCCCAATAAATCATGCTAATAATTCTAGATGTCATCAATATGGCCGAAATGATGTGTTATTGGTTGACTTATCAGAATTTGGTGTATGTGACGAGAATTATGAGGAAGTAGAAATCACATGCAATTTACCCACGATTATTAGTTGATTTAACATTGTTATTAACTTGACTTTTCCATAGTCATACCGTCGATTACACACTGTTGAACATCAACCTATTGCCTATGTCATAGCTATCGCCAGCCCCAATTAAATCATCACCCTATTCTTGGCAGGAATAATATGCTTACCACTAGGATGTGTTTGCCGAGTCCCTGGGTGTTATATTTGTAGGAATGGAAGACTGATTTTAACATTAATACAAGCCTATACAAGGTCTCAACATCTAATTCTGAAACTATGTGAAAACGTAAATCTAAGTTTAAAGCCCCTTGAAGCTGAGATTAATGTATTCTGGTTGACATTTAAACGCACTAGGTGTTGATGTAAGTTTATGAAATGTATATGGGTTGCGTTGCTCATTTGCATATCATCTACAAGGGTCTTCTTATGTGTCTATGCAGCCTCCAAAACTATACTTTTTGGTGTTTCTGTTGAAGCCTATCACTTCCCAAGCAGTTGAAGTCCTGAAATTCAACTGACCATCTGTGAACAAACCCTCTTTTACCACCATTGTGATATCATGGACTTTATGTATTGCCTAGTTAAAAACTTAATTTTGATTACTATAAAACTGGAAAAAAATAGAGATATTAAGTCTATTTTGCTGATATAAACTTTCTATTTAGATTGGGCTTTTCAGAATCTGCAATGAAAACCAATTTCCCTAATAGGTTTTTGATTGTTATTTAATCTGGTTCTTAAAGCACACTTAAGAGCCCCTTGGGAATTGTCATCTCTTGTTGTATTTTTAATACGTCTAAATATAGATGTGAAGAAACATTGGTTATTTACTACTTGCAAATGCAAGTTGCTTAAAACTTATTAAGCAACTGCATATAGTTTGCCATGATCAATAATATGATGTACACTACAAAGCTAGAAGATAATTCTCTTAATTGATTTCATGATCTATAGTTGTTCATAGATCTACTCTTACTTTTCTTTTAATTGTCATACATATACATACATATTTGTATATATATATATATGGAAGTTATATATATACATGTGGCATTTGGTAATTACTACACTAAAGGCTATATCTGTTGTATTCATTGACATTCCCGTCTCTCTTTTTCACTACATGAAGAATAAATTTACGTGAGCCCAGTTCACAATAATAGGGAAATAGTGAGCCAAATTAGACTAGGGCATATCATCAGCTAAAATGACACCCTAAATTCATAACTAGACTTCCTAGGTCATATGACACCACCCTTTCAAACAACCATATCAAACGTCATATTTGTTCAATGATGAAGGTTTATGCCCACATTCAATAATAGTTCATGACAGTTATAAATCCCTATGGACAATTGTCGATCAATCCACGACATTGAAACAACTTATTTCCTTCGATTTATATAGCTTCTTTCCTTCAACTAGTTTCGCAATAAACCATTACAAACTTCCTGTATGTCCACTGTGTAACAAGAATTTCCTCATACCCTTGTTAACTTGTACATTTCCTTCTCACTCAACCAGATGGATAAGGCTTTGATGCATATTGAAGATAGATTGCGTTCCAGCAATTATGCTAAAGGCGTTAAACACTTCATAGATATGGCGAAGGCTCATGCCCCCGGTAGAGACTGCCTTAGGTGTCCATGTAGGAGATGCCGTGTGACGCCCCCAAATTCCGCTTGGGATTGAACAGACATTTAAAGCGTCGAGACATGCAACACAAGGTTACCTGCCCCCGTTCATGACATATAAGATGCAATGTTCCTAACATGCATCTAACATTATGCAATATTCGCAGCGGATAATTTTTTTCTTTAGCAATACTATGCACCAAACTAAAATATCCCAAATACTTGAAACATATTTCATACATAAAGGCATACTAAAAAGCCGTGATCACCACACTAGTCCAAAATGATTGTGATCAAAAGAATACTTGAGATACAACTCCAAAAGTACAAGTATTAACCTAAGTTAAATACTATACCATCATCAACATCGCACCGTGGCCTAGTCGACCGTATTCAGTTGGTCAGATTCCAATTCTCCTTTGGGTCCTGTAACAAGATCTACCATTCGGGGGGAATGGTAGTTGGGACTACCACAGTGAGATTTGATTACAAATCTCAGTAAGTTAACATAAAACTCACACACAGGTTAAAAATGCATGCATGGCAGTAAAAGCATAAATGCATAATTATAGTCATACATAAACATAGTATAACTTGACATATAGCATGACTTTAACCAGAACTTAAACGTAAACTGAACTTGACTTAACATGGCATAACTTAAGCTTAAAACATAACATGAACAAACAACATAACATGAACGTGAAACATAACATGGACATGAACATAACATAACATGAACGTGAGCTTGAACATATCATAAACGTGAACATAACATGATGTGAACATGAACTTGGAACATAACATGTACGTGAGCATAACATAACATGGACTTGATCTAAAACTTGACTTATCATGTATTTGATCTGAAACTGTACTTAACATAAACTTGAATATTATTCAATTGTCTTGATTAATAACGTGCATTAATACGTACTCCACAGTTGTTGTGGCCCCACGTATTCAAGTAACATAAAACATAATACGTACTCCACAGTTGTTGTGGCCCCACGTATTCTACATGTCACAATTGCTGTGTCTCATGTAGTGTATGCTCCACAGTTGTTGTGGCCCCATACTTCATGCTCCACAGTTGTTGTGGCCCCATGAATACACATAACATAAAATATAATACGTACTCCACAGTTGTTGTGGCCCCACGTATTCTACATGTCACAATTGCTGTGTCTCATGTAGTGTATGCTCCACAGTTGTTGTGGCCCCATACTTCTTGTAACATAAAATATAATACGTACTCCACAGTTGTTGTGGCCCCACGCATTATAAGTAACATAAATATAATACGTACTCCACAGTTGTTGTGGCCCCACGCATTATAAGTAACATAAATATAATACGTACTCCACAGTTGTTGTGGCCCCACGCATTATCATACTAACATAAGATATAATACGTACTCCACAGTTGTTGTGGCCCCACGCATTATAAGTAACATAAATATAATACGTACTCCACAGTTGTTGTGGCCCCACGCATTATAATAACATAGAATATAATACGTACTCCACAGTTGTTGTGGCCCCACGCATTATAAGTAACATAAATATAATACGTACTCCACAGTTGTTGTGGCCCCACGCATTATAAGTAACATAAATATAATACGTACTCCACAGTTGTTGTGGCTCCACGCATTATAAGTAACATAAATATAATACGTACTCCACAGTTGTTGTGGCCCCACGCATTATAAGTAACATAATGAATATAATACGTACTCCACAGTTGTTGTGGCCCCACGCATTATAAGTAACATAAATATAATACGTACTCCACAGTTGTTGTGGCCCCACGCATTATCATACTAACATAAGATATAATACGTACTCCACAGTTGTTGTGGCCCCACGCATTATAAGTAACATAAATATAATACGTACTCCACAGTTGTTGTGGCCCCACGTATTATATAATAACATAAATATAATACGTACTCCACAGTTGTTGTGGCCCCACGCATTATAAGTAACATAAATATAATACGTACTCCACAGTTGTTGTGGCCCCACGCATTATAAGTAACATAAATATAATACGTACTCCACAGTTGTTGTGGCCCCACGCATTATAAGTAACATAAATATAATACGTACTCCACAGTTGTTGTGGCCCCACGCATTATAAGTAACATAAATATAATACGTACTCCACAGTTGTTGTGGCCCCACGCATTATAAATAACATAAATATAATACGTACTCCACAGTTGTTGTGGCCCCACGCTATTATCATAGATAACATAAGATATAATACGTACTCCACAGTTGTTGTGGCCCCACGCATTATAAGTAACATAAATATAATACGTACTCCACAGTTGTTGTGGCCCCACGCATTATAAGTAACATAAGATATAATACGACTCCACAGTTGTTGTGGCCCCACGCATTATAAGTAACATAAATATAATACGTACTCCACAGTTGTTGTGGCCCCACGCATTATAAATAACATAGAATATAATACGTACTCCACAGTTGTTGTGGCCCCACCATTATAAACATAACATAAGATATAATACGTACTCCACAGTTGTTGTGGCCCCACGCATTATAAGTAACATAAATATAATACGTACTCCACAGTTGTTGTGGCCCCACGCATTATAAGTAACATAAAATATAATACGTACTCCACAGTTGTTGTGGCCCCACGCATTATAAATAACATAGAATATAATACGTACTCCACAGTTGTTGTGGCCCCACGTATTATCATAACATAACATAAGATATAATACGTACTCCACAGTTGTTGTGGCCCCACGCATTATAAGTAACATAAATATAATACGTACTCCACAGTTGTTGTGGCCCCACGCATTATAAATAACATAAATATAATACGTACTCCACAGTTGTTGTGGCCCCACGCATTATAAATAACATAAGATATAATACGTACTCCACAGTTGTTGTGGCCCCACGCATTATAAGTAACATAAATATAATACGTACTCCACAGTTGTTGTGGCCCCACGCATTATAAGTAACATAAATATAATACGTACTCTACAGTTGTTGTGGCCCCACGCATTATAAGTAACATAAAATATAATACGTACTCCACAGTTGTTGTGGCCCCACGCATTATATAACATAACATAAGATATAATACGTACTCCACAGTTGTTGTGGCCCCACGCATTATAAGTAACATAAATATAATACGTACTCCACAGTTGTTGTGGCCCCACGCATTATAAGTAACATAAATATAATACGTACTCCACAGTTGTTGTGGCCCCACGCATTATCATAACATAAAATAAGATATAATACGTACTCCACAGTTGTTGTGGCCCCACGCATTATAAGTAACATAAATATAATACGTACTCCACAGTTGTTGTGGCCCCACGCATTATAAATAACATAAATATAATACGTACTCCACAGTTGTTGTGGCCCCACGCATTATAAGTAACAACATAAGATATAATACGTACTCCACAGTTGTTGTGGCCCCACGCATTATAAGTAACATAAATATAATACGTACTCCACAGTTGTTGTGGCCCCACGCATTATAAGTAACATAAATATAATACGTACTCCACAGTTGTTGTGGCCCCACGCATTATAAGTAACATAAAATATAATACGTACTCCACAGTTGTTGTGGCCCCACGTATTATAAGTAACATAACATATCTTATCTTTCTTAATGCATGAGATATTAATTAATATCATATACTTTTCTAACATGGCGTATACTTGTAAATGGCACAATATGATTTAATCATAACATTTCATGGCATACATGTATCATATGGCATACTTAACATGGCATACTTATAACATACAACATTGTATGACAGAAAAGATTGTGTAACAGATAAATATTCATGAGAGATTAAATCATACTTAACAGATAAACATGTAATGACATAGCATGACATGGCATATACGATAACATACATACATAAATTGTAGTTCCCTTACCCATCACACATACACAATAAACTGATAGTAAGTTAGAGGCTAACTTACCTCGATCGTCGCGTTCTATGAGAATAGAGCGCGAAACACGAGGAACTGCACAACAGCTGGAAGAGGAACACTCAAGTCCTTAAGATTTTCACTTCTGAACTCAATTGTCATATTATGAGCACTTGCAACACCACGGCAACTTGAGGTTTCACATCGACGGGATAACCCGTGCGTCGCTCGTTGTTCGTCACGAACATGCGTCGGAGGAACGTACGTGGCGGCGTACGGTGGCTGTCCACCACATAAAGTGGTAGTTTGGGCTTGAGAAAGGCTAGGCGTGGTCTTGGAAGACTCATGATTTTACAGCTGTCGGTGAAGAACAAATTACGTGATTTACGGAAAAGATAATCTATACGCGTGATTCCAGATGAGGGTAAAGACGAGAGAGATGTGATTGCTGTCGGGAAATAATCCAAAACTGATAATTTTAGCGGGCTGTTACATGCCGAAATCGAACTTTCCATCCCATTGCAGTGGTTCAGGATCACTTGTTCATCGTAGTTATTGATCCCTCTTATACGACATGGATATTCCATGGCGAGGAGGAAACTTTCTCTAATGCCACAAATTCGGAGGAAGAAGTTCCTCCTGCCTATAACGACAATGACTACATTGATGATGTTGACGAGATGTTAGATGACATCCGTGTGGGGTCCTTTATGGACAATCCTGGTAGAACAGAATTGAATTTTGATGAAGGGCCTTCACGACACACCTATGATGATCCGAGAGACCCCACCTTCGAAGAGTTGCTAGACAATGCAAGCAAACCACTTTATCCAAGCTGCACAAACTTCTCAAAGCTATCATTCATAGTGAAATTGCTTCACATAAAGATAGTTGGTGGTTGGATTGTGAAGTCTTTTGACATGGTTATAAAGCTTTTACAAGCAGCATTTCCTCATGCACTGTTCCCTGCCTCATACCACGATGCTCGCTGCCTACAGCAGGGTTTGGGTTTTAGTTACACAAAAATACATATATGCCCAAATGATTGTGCCTTTTTTTGGAAGGAGCATGCTGATAAAGATCACTGCCCTAAATGTAATGCATCTAGGTGGGCCTCAATTCCATCTAACCAACAGAGGATACCCCAAAAGATCCTCCGATATTTCCCTTTGAAGTCGCGGTTGCAAAGGCTGTTTATGTCAAAGAAGACTGCCAATCCATGAGATGGCATGCAGAAGAGCATGTTGTTGATCCTAACTTCATGAGACATCCAGCTGATTCTAGTGTATGGAAAGACTTCGATGACAAACATGCTTTGTTTGCCTAGGATCCTCGTAATGTCAGACTTGGTCTAGCGAGTGATGGGTTCAACCCATTCAATAATATGAGCAAACCGTACATCATTTGGCCAGTCCTACTTGTGCCTTACAACTTGCCCCCTTGGTTATGCATGAAAGATCCATACGTTATAATGTCATTATTAATCCCTAGACCAAAGGCACCGAGAAATGATATTGACGTGTTCTTGTGTCCCTTAATAGATGAGTTGACTGAATTATGGGAAGAGGGAATTCATACATATGACTGAATTAAAAACGAGAATCGTTTCAATTAAAGGCAACATTACTTTGGACCATTAATGACTTTCCTGCATACGCTAATCTTTCTGGTTGGAGCACGAAGGGTAAGTTGGCCTGCCCTACATGTACCTCTGAAACAGATTCACTTTGGCTTGTGCATGGCCGGAAACATTGTTATATGGGCCATCGTCGGTGGTTGGTGCGAGATCACAGTTGGAGAAGGAAAAAGTCAGCTTTTAATGGTAAGGAGGAACACCGTCTGCAACCAAATATTCTGGAGGGACAAGCATTAATGGAGCAATTACATGAGGTCTCGAATGTGCAGTTTGGTAAATCAGCAAAGAAGAGAAAACGTGCACCCAATGAACTGAATTGGACCAAGAAGAGTATCTTCTTGGAACTTCCGTACTGGCTAGACTTGGGATTGCAACATAACTTAGACGTCATGCATATTGAGAAAAATATTTGTGATAATGTTTTGGGAACCTTGATGAATATTGAAGGTAAAAGTAAGGACACCGCTGCAGCGCGTAGGGATTTAGAAGATCTTGGACTAAGGAAAGAATTACATCTACAACATGATGGTAATCAAACTTCTATGAGTCTTGCTTGTTACATGTTAAACGTCACTGAGCGAAGGAGTTTTTGTGCCCTCTTGTCAAAAGTTAAATTTCCTTATGGCTTTGCCTCAAATATTGCTAGGTGTGTCAACGTTACTGAAGGAAAAATAATGGGAATGAAGAGCCATGATTGTCATATCTTCATGCAATATTTGTTGCCGGTTGTTATTGGTGGGTACCTACGACCTGATGTGCGTCAATGTTTATTAGAGTTGAGTTCGTTTTTCAAAGAATTATGTTCACGAGCACTCGACATAACAGTCTTGAAACGGCTTCAAGCTAATATTCCCATCATTCTTTGCAAACTGGAAATGATATTTCCACCTGCATTTTTCGATATCATGGTGCATCTCGCTATTCATCTACTAGATGAGGCTTTGCTAGCAGGACCTGTCCAGTACAGGTGGATGTACCATTTCGAGAGGTATATGGGTAAGTTCAAACGGTATGTCCACAACAGAGCCCGTCCAGAAGGCTCAATTGCTAAGGCATATTTGCATGTCGAGTGCCTGACATTTTGCTCCATGTACCTTAATGATATTGAGACTAGACATAATCGAGAGGAATGAAACACTGACACAGTTGGGCTGGGCCCCGTGGAGCCAAGTTTATCGGTTTTTTCTCAAAAGGTGCGCCCACTAGGGGCAACAAGAATGGCAAAATTACCCGACTCTCTGTTGGCCAAGGCCACGTGGTACGTCCTTAATAATTGTCCGGAGATTGAGGACTATTTAGAGTAAGTCCTCCCTCGTTGTCCATTTCAGCACTGACTTTTTGTGTATTTGTGATTGGTTAATGTTTTAATGTTATGGTTTTTAACTATTTGTAGGGATCACCTTAACAAGATGAAAGAAGAGGACCCAAGTAACTTGAGCGTAGGCACCAAATTCAATTCCCAACATGGTTCAGAACACGCATAAGATTTCTCTTTTTCATATACAGGAATATCCCTTTATAGTAACTTAAGACTTTCGATAATACCCTTATTGATAGAAACAATGCGTTGATGCTAGATTGCCGAGTTGCATGCGATGAGTCCCCCCACTGTGACCGATGACATATTTGCATTAGCGTGTGGTCCAGATCCACTTGTCGCATCCTATGTCGGCTGTATAATGAATGGAATTTAGTTTCACATGAAACAGCTCGAAGGGCGTCGCCGCACCCAAAACAGTGGGGTTGTTGTTCATGGCGAACATCAAGGATTGCCTGTCGACTTTTACGGCGTGTTGCAAGATATCATAGAATTACGCTACATGGGTTGGCGTAGGTGTTTCATGTTTAAATGTGATTGGTGGGACATTGGCGATACAAGAAGGGGGATACATGTTGGGGACCACTTCATGAGTGTTAATACCAACCGGCAATGGTATAAGGATCAGCCTTTCACCCTTGCATGCCAAACGTTGCAAGTATTTTACATCAAGGACCCGAATTGGGGGGAAAGCTGGCACGCGGTACACAAGATAACCAATAGGAATGTTTATAATATTCGCCAAAAAAACTCGGACTTGCATGAGGATTACATTGATAATGATGATGAGTCTGACACTATTGAAGCAGAAGACGAGAGTGACACTAATGTTAGGCACTATGCATCTGTTAATGAAACTAGCCTGGAGAGGCTCAATCCACTGACCCGCGGTGATTCAGACCAGTTGCCGGTTGATCCGAATATCATGTCACATGCACAAGTGTATAGAGAAAGCAACGATGATGACCACATTGATGTTGAAGCTGAAAACAAAGGTTTTCGGATGGAGAACATAGATGTTGTGGAGGGCGATGGTACTGATTGAAAACCTCAATCCCATAATGGGTAAGTTTCGATGATGGTTTAATGGACATCAGGATAGAAGCTTTAATGGTTTCGATTTACAATGACGTGTTCTATTTGTTTATGTTCTACATAGGTATTGATGCTATTAATTTATCAGAATTTTTTTCCCACCATACATAATTAATGAGGACAAGTGGACTTGTTGCCGATTATGCTTTTTGTTATTATAAGATGGTACTATCATTGTACCAACTTGATGAATTAATGTTATGTTCTCTATATGATATTGGTGCCTGACTTGGTTTTAATTTAATTGGTTTGCAGACAACGTGTGAGGATTGTCAATGCCGTATGATATCCTTATTTCATGGAAGCCCATGTGAAGGCATAAGACAGATGAAATAGTGGGCCAGTCTGTATGCTTTCTTTACTTTGACTTGCAATGAGGAAACATGCCTATTTCATGGATACCTGTTATAATTCAAGTTCTGAATATTGCTTGTTAGACAAATGCTAATGTTTTTCATAGTACATGCCATATGAAGTTCAAAGCAACTAGTTGAATTTTTGTTTACTCATTTGCCAGTCGCATAAATAGAATTAGGCATCTTATTTAAATGCTGTTACGATCACCATACATTCAAATTAATGGAGAACATAGATAAGGTCCAAAACATACACTAAGCTGTAAGCCCCTCAATAAATATAAAAGTACAGAAGATTCCCGATCCTCTACCTCGTATCTCCATGTACATCCAACTTTAAGAAGCCCACTGGTGGTGGAGTCCCAAGACAATGTTAGTCCTTTGGTCAAGCATATGAAATTTTCTGGGCAGAAAATTAGTGCATGTAAAACATTGTCTTACCTTGAATTAGACCAATTATAATTTCTACATTGACTAAAACATAATCTTTTCTTAAGATTGCTGAATGTGGATAGCCCTTCCTTACAAGCTATCCATGTAAAGGCATGTATTTGCCTGGGAACCTGTATTTGAGAAAGTTACTCCCACTAACATTTGATAATAATGACTTAAATAATAATGGACCTCATCAAGCATATGAAAGAAGGGGTATTGTTCACCGGATTCATACTTTATTCAAAGCACCAGGAAAGGTGGGAAAGCAGTGACACTGAATATTTAATTATCGTGCATCTGTTGGTTATAAAATTATGACACAGAATTGGGAGACATATAAAGTTATTTTTGCTGATTCCCCCTTGGTACACGCATGGAAATGGGAGTTGAGTCAAATAAGCAGTCACTCCCTACTAAACTGGCCATCATTTCTATACAGTTGGAGTGATGAATACACTGTTGATAAATCCTTGATTTAATGCCAATGTCCAACCTTTATTGTCCCATCGTACTCAATGAAATCAAATAGTTCAGCTTTCAATACTACACAGATGCTGAAATAGAGTAGTGCTTTGTGCTGGAGCAGAGTTGGTTAAAGCCACAAACATGATCCACACAACTACTATTTGCGTGGCTGCATTAAATTTAAAATACTAATCTGTCCAAATATTGTCAGTCCTAGTGTCAATATAATTACCAGCCCTGCAGAGTTCAATGTGATCATGTAGCAGTAACATATATGGGAAAGTTTATTTGGGTTACTTCTTGCTGGGCCATTTTAGCAAATGCAAGCATTGTCAGCTCATTCACGTAATGCAGATATATTGCATTAAGCAAGATAAAAGATTAGCTCAAGCCATCTGTACGTAATAAAGATGCAGCCAATCATTGGGATATAAACCAATTATAATTTCCAATTTTTTTGTAGTATTAAACCCAACAAAAGATATTGTAAACATTGTAATATTCCTGGATGGACAATTAAGCCCGGAAAGTTAGGGAGATGTTACAGTCCAGATTAGGGAAGAGTGATGGTGGTTGCCATTTCATTGATTCTAGTGGTAATTTAAGATTAATCGTTATGGTAACATTCCTAATATGGACATAAATTGAGGTAAAAGGGCATGAAAGGTGGATTATGTAAATGAAGGCATAAAGAAAATTAAATTAAGTGGTTTAATATATTGGACAGATAGAGCAGTCCATAAAGGGCAATAAAAAAAGTAAAAAAATAAGGGACAAACCAATACAAATAGAATATTTTTAACTGATACCTGTTTGGGGCAAGATCGTGAAATGGACATGAAGGAGCTTTAATATTCTATGCTGGTAAGAATATTAACCAATGGAAGGATAAATCAAGCTAAAAGGAGGTGGTATTGGACATTTTAGATAATGTTACAAAATAATATTGGAATGTTTATCAAGATGGATTTTGATAAATCGAGCTAAGAGGGCATGGAATGGATATGGTAAAAATTAGGCATTCTTTAATACTTGTACCAAAGGCCACTATGGACACCGTGGCTGACTATTGCCTATTTGAACACTGATGTTAGTCTAAATTTTCCAAAACATTTCCAATTAACGAGAGTGATGATGGTATTATGTTAACACATGAAGTTGTATATAACACCCAACAACAGGTGCCATGATGATAGTAAGGGACAATTGCATTCAATTAAAATGTCCAAAGTGCTACCTTAGCAAATTGTTGTAGGTACTTATCCCATTAGTCAAATCCATGGTCCCTAAAAGTGTTGGGTCCAAACTTGTTACCTCGACGCACATTTCAACTAGAGTAAACCACTAATTATATAACGATGATTGAAAAAACAATCATCTACGTATAATGGCAAAAAAAGAGAACGTTCTTGCAAAGACTAATGTTAATTTAATCGGAGAATAGAAATAGTATCCTTGCACTATTAAAGGGAACTAGCGAGTGACTCTTCTAACCGGCTAACATGATACATACAGCATATACGATATGTGACATACAAGGATATCATTTCCTCATCCATATATGTCGACTAGTTCGATCATTTTTTGATGATGAGAGAAATTAACATGTTAACAAAGTGGTGTCTATAAAGGGCATGCGATAACTTTTAGCTATCTGGGATAAAAAGTTATTTACTTTTCAGCAATGTTAGAAGAATGGTGTCCAAAGGTGAGAAGCCTTACAAAAAAAGCATTTGGGTCCCACAAAATGTATTTTTTTAACATGTTAGAGGCTGTACGTAACAAGGAACACAGCGTACGAACATAACTTTATGCCAAATCTGCTAAACATCATCAGCTTTTGAATTTACCAAAGCCGTATTTAAATATTTGGACACAAATGTGTATTTAAATATTCGGACACAAATGTGTCAATGTGAGAAGGGCATTCACGAAATTACAGTAGGATATAATTATTCTAGGTTAAAATGTTTATTATTTAGTTGCCATATAGCATGTTCTCAAGCAGCCCTATACTTTACATGTGTAGCATACATTGGCAAGTTAAATTAAAACAAAATATATATGGGACCACTACAGTTTAATGCCAATCACTTCTTGCTGGGCTAGCCCTATTAAAAGACAACAGTTATATATTATAATATGAGATACAACTTGGTCTAAAATAGTGAAATGGCCGAGGAACACCATACGCGGGAAAGGAAATCCCAAATTTCCACTGGAGGGATTTTAACTTTGGCTACTGACCTGGCGCCAGTCTCTGAGCATGAAGTGATAGAAGGTATAGCATGAATTACATCATTTGCGTGTGGCTACCAAAGGCCAGATTGTGAGACAAGCAGCTCTGGTTCCAGAAGGATGAGGAAATAAACACAAAGGAGTTGGGTTATAGTCATCTGCAAGTCCCTCACAGGATTCTATCACTCACATAGCGAGTGAAGGAAAACTCGCCTTTCCAAAGTCACCACACAGCTCACCATTTCGCTGCCAAACTAACCAACAGAAGCAAGATAAGGTAAACCCTTTTTTAACCTTCCTTTGCAACATCTTTACTTTCCCCTTTATGCAAAGTCATACATATGTGATGGTTTTTCTGTGGGACATATAATGTTCATAATGATATGATATTGAAGTTCAAAGTCAGCATATATATTTGATTTAGAGATGAAAGTGGTGTGTTTCATACAAGATTTTTCATATTTGGTAGGAACCAGGATAGATATTGAGCCCAAAAAAATAGATGCATGGGTTTGCATATAAGGAAAAAATTTGAGAACATATATGAAAATCATGGACATGGGTTGTTGTCGTTGTTGTCCTAGTGGTGAGGGGGATACAACTATGAAGCATGTTGGTAAGAATAGTGAGGAAATCACAGTAGTAGCAGAACAAGTGGTGAGGTGTTGAGAAATCAGTCCATTTAAAGATAGTTTTATTTGTTAAAGCATAATATGCTAGTCCAGAAAATGTATGTTTTCACAAAGCTTAAGTTCTTTTTTGCCTCAAACAACTTAAAAGGAGACATTAATACAGAAATTCAATGATGTGGAGTTGTAACTTCCTGCTATTTCACTTGGAGGATAGTGATTAGCACCAGCTCAACATGTTTAATGTTGACTCAGGGTTGATATTCCTTTGACTGCAATGTGTTAACTATGTTTAAAGTGATAAGATGGAACCAGTGATGAGTAAACATTTATGGACTATGAGGAAAATTCCTCATAGTCCATTATCAAAATTATCCAGAATAGATGATTCATATTTGTTAGGGAAAGTTGGGGGAAAGTAGTAAACTTTTTGTTACAGACAATATCTTTCAATTCCCTAACAGTTTTATTCATTTAGCAAGAAAAACTGGTAGGCACTTAGGTGCATTGTATTTTGTAAGTCTATGAGGAACTGCAGCATTTTTCCAGGCACATTGGTTAGCTTTGACTTTGTGTTAACTAACAGCTTTATTAACTTGGTTGTTACAGTTCAAGCCATAAAAAAAGGAGGCCGCAGCCCAGCTAAGGGTACAACATTTGAAAGGTTACGAAAGATTGGTAAGATACCTTTAATTATAAAGGATGAGCATAGAGGCCCATCATGTGAAAATGCCACACTATTCACCAGTCGGGTGAGCTGGATTATAAGAGTTCATGCGGATATGAGACATGCAAGTTGGAGTGCGGTAGATGACAAGGAGAAGCACGAGCTCATCAATCGTGTTAAAGTAAGGGTCCTTTGCCATATGCCTATTGGTTGATATTTATGATTTCAAAAGGTTGTATTTGAGAATGACAAATTTGATGTGATATGATACAATTTCCAAGCAGGCTGATTTCGTGTTGGATTGGAGTAGAGACAACCATCGCGAAGCTGTAATAAACACACTAGCTGATAGGTACAATGCTTACCACTATGAATTACACAAGCACTACAAGAAATTTGCTTCCCATGAGGAGGCATTAGCTGGTCGGAAGGAATGGGTGGAGCCACATGTATGGGAGTGGCTATGTCAAATGTGGGCCAGCCTCAAATTCAAGGTTAGTACCACTAGTGTTTAATCCTGAAGTCAAATGGGAATTAATGTTTTTGGCTATGAAAACAGCATATATTGTTGTTTTTGGCTCCAAATCTCCTGAGTGTATAATAGTCATACGTTCAGTCCATTAAGTACATAAGGGTAGCAGAATAACAATAATAAAATTGAACTTTCCGAGTAGGAGCAGTCTCGTAGGAACAACAATAATAGGAAAAAGCAGAAGGTTAGACATACAAGTGGGAGAAAATCTTTCGTTAGGTTGATGGAAGAGAGGGTAAGCTGTCATTATTAAAGTGAGTGTTAACAGTTTTGAGTTGAAGTTGTTGAGAGTTAATTAAGTATCATTTTATTTGAAGGGTGAGGAGCCAAGGAACATGATTGAATTTGACAAAGAAACACACTGGTTAAATAAGAAGGGCAAATTCATCAATGCAGCAAGTGAACACAACTATGTGAGTTAGTTCCATTGTAACTGATTTTTAATTACATAATGGAGTACGCATGGTATAATTTTTATGTTAACTGAGTAATGCATTTTTTTGTCATTTCAGAATCTGATGCTAGAGAGGTTGAATGAGAAAGAAACTGAAGAGGATGTTGAGGAAGCTGCAGGTGATGTTTTCAAGGAGGTGTTGGGGTTCAAATCTGGCTATGCAGTTGGCCTGGGGCACTCAGTCATACCTAAGCCCTCCCCGTTCTTGAAAAATAACAAGGCATTTAAACGTATGGCTGAGGAGAATGAAAGGAACAAGGAATGTGCAGACTGTATAAGAGTAAACTAGAAGCAATTTTGGGTGATATGGCTGAGTTGCGCAAACAGTTTTCTGAGCATGAGAAACAAATCATGGCCATGTCATCACAGTTGGGGTCAAGTAGGGAGTCTCAAGAAGAGACTCAAGGAGATGCATAACATCTCAACTAAATATTAAAATTTTTTGAAGAAGGTCATGGGTCTTTTTGTGTTTTTTGTTCCTCCTATTGGAAATGGCAACAGTTAAAAAGTGAAAAGTATTGATGGTATGGTGTGGTGGGCAGGTGATTAGGTCATGTTTTTTTGAAAAAGGGTGGGAGGTTGTTATGTAAGTGGCGCCAGTTTTTGTTTTGGGAATATTATAACCGAGTATAATATCAGTCAAGTGGTTGCAAGAGTTGTTTGGTGGTCAAGAGGATTTGGAAATCTGTTGCAGCTTTCGAGTGAGTATCCACTTGAATTATAGTTGAGAAGTAGTTATAAATGGAAGGCTGGTGTATATTCATTACCAGAGTAGGTACATAATATAATCCACAATATTTTTTTCATGCATGGAAAAATTCAGATTGCATATCATTCTCATGTGTTAGAGCAGGGTGCATATAACTGTGATGGCACCAGTTTAAATCATGCACATAGGGCATTTCAGAGGTTTATCAGAATGGCAACCATGCTCATCTTGTGAAAAGAATAACTGATAGGGACTAGTTCCACACACTGTGATGGTAAATAATACACACCTCATATATTCTTCGGTATATTCAATGTGATTAGTTCATAAGACAATTTTGTGATGATGTTGTTATATGCTCCTCAAGGTAGACCACATGTTTGTTTAAAACTTTAACTGATTGGGTTGTTGTTCAGGGGATGAAAGAGTAATTAGCTGGAAAAGATAAAGGTGGGACTGCTGAGATTTTTGAGAATTTATTGGATTAACCAATGCAAGTTGGCTGGAAACAATGAGTAGATATTGTTTGACAACTTTGTTTTAAATCTGTTTAATAGTCAAGATTTGGGGTATAATGCAACTGTTTAGTTAAAATGAAACAGTTAGATCAAAATATAAAGAAAGTGAAGAAGTGAAGAGCAATTCTATTTCGATCATACTAATTATCGATTGTGATGGTATGTTGCCCAGACAATTAGTATTTTAGCTGTACAACACTCCCTAGTTGGGATGAGAGTTGGGAGCTTATAAGGAAACCGTGCATTAACTGATAGTATAATGTACAAGGAGTTTGGTTAGGATTGGTAGCAAAGTTTAGTTACTAGACCTGTAATACAAAATCATTGGGCACCAACCAGTACTTTATGCCATATTTCATACTGAAATGAAGTTGATTGCTTGGGTTTTGAGTTCTAAGATCACCATATTGGCTAAACATGTGGACATGGTATTCCTTGAAGCAAAGGTGTTGACACAGTTTTGTAGATTGACATATGTTCAATGTACATATCTACTCATTAATTTCGAATTTATAACACTTGTAAATTACCAAAGGGGATATTAGGGAGAAATAACTCAGCAGGTAACAGTATCAATAGGGAAAGATGAGAGCTTCTAACTTTTGAGTTAGAAAGCAATTCAGAATATGGAATTTTCATAGTATAACTTGAATTGATTGACAAGGATCAATCAATTATTAGCAGAAGAAAATTAATTTCAGTATGCTAGGTCCGGTTTTGGCATATTACACAAGCATCATCAATATAAAGATGTCAACTATAGCAACACAGAACAGGTGGATACTTAAATAAATTTCAATAACGGTGGTGTAGCTCATTGTATCCAGGTTTGGTTAGGAGGTAATTGGGCACACTGTGCTATAAGCTGACCATTGTTTCCAAATTAAAGTATTGGGTGTCAATATTTCAATTTTCTGCTTTGAATTGTTGGATAACTTAATGTCATGGCCTCAAATATATACATTTGTCAGCTACCATGGGATTACATTCAAACATCCCTGGGTGAAATATTGGACATGACCAATCATCACACTAATAAATATATGTGGATAGACGAGGATTAAATATATTGTTTGTTGAAGTTAGATTGTAGTCAGTTGGACTTTGAGATGAATCATAACATCATGTACCTGCAATTTTCAAGTCTTTCTCATGCAGACAGTGGGAATTTTCTGACATTGAGAGGCAGTAGGATAAGCTGGTGCTTCACTTTCAACTGGTGAGATCAACCCCGATAATCTGACAAATGAAGGAAATGGAGATATCAGGAGATTTAATTTGGAGGAACTTGAACCTGAAAGTGTATGCATGTAGAACACTAGTTGTTAGCTGGTTGTGTAAATGTATGTAGTTGTAATCATGCTGATGACCCTCTTCTCCTTCCCACTACAGTTGACATTAATGTATAATTTCCATTTCCATCAATGAATATGGGAACTAAGGCCTGAATGTTGTCAATATATATATATGGGAATTATGTTATATGGTTGTGAGATTCTTTTATTCTAATTTTGCTGCTATCTCGATCATCATGGGTAACATGAATAATTGTGGGAATTAGTATTAGGTTGACTACCATGTTTGGATCAGCAGATGCCACAGGGACCATTCCATGTAAATTATGGGATTTACATGGAACACAGTTGTGGGGAAAAAATCATGCAGGGTTTATTTAATACACATCTCCTACAGGGCCACTTCATGGAAAAAACATTGTTCCTACGGGTTCAGATTTGTGGGGAACCATCCGGTTTATGCCTGGTATTCAACTAAGTAGCCACAAGCTCTACTCATGGGAGTTAACTAATTCCCACCGTCACTATCATGGGAAATGGGCAAGGGATCAAGTGGAAAACATGACTTATTTCTCACCAAATGAGTAGTGGCTAATACCTATACCCACAAGGCATGAATGGTGGTGTTTATATCTTTACCCACGATCTCCTCTGGTGGAAGAAAATAGCTATTCCCATGAGTTGCTATGGTGGGACTTATTCCATGGATGGTGGTGCTTGCTTCTTTACCCATGATTCCCACAGGTGGAAGAAACCGCTCTACCCAGGAGTTGCCATGGTGGGATATTGTTACATTGCACACAAGTTGGTGTGGTGGAAGTGATACCTTTAACCACGAGAACATATGATGGGAAAACTGTTAGCCACGGTTTCCTCTGGTGGCATTATCCCTTTTACCAACCAAATTGTGTACCATTACAATCAGCTTTTGCCACGAGAATACAATCTTTTGACATGGATTATGTCGTGGTTAAAAACAGAGAGTCCCCACCAATTAAAGTCATCATGGCAAATATAACTTTTTGCAGTGAAGAATACCCCACGAGAGCCCCACGGGTAGAATTTGTGGGAAAATAATATTATCAACGATGGGTTGATAATAGTCAAAAGCTAACAATGAGCTAAAAATAGACCGAAAAATTGAGCCGAGAACGGGCTATATACATAATGTCTTAGTCAACTCACTACAAGAAAAATGACTTTTCACAAACGGAAGCGTTTTGTGTTTTTCCAAAGAATTTAGTAACGTAAAAAGTCATTTTTTTTAGTGACTATGACTATATCAAAAGGCCAAAAATGAGGCTGAGACTTCAAACGATGCTCACAATAGACCAAAATCCAATAAAAATCCTCACAGCTAGCAAAGGTACTCAAAATGCATTGATTTGAGATGAAATATGGTTGAACGACAGTGAAAATTTTGTGAGTTGTAAATTATGTTGAAGAACTTTAAAAGAAAAAATGCATAGGATCAAACTTGGTGGTAGCAAAGGACTCTAATACCATGATAGAATACATAAAGTATAATATAAATTGAGAGAGAGCAGAGAGAAAGAGGAGAATGAGGGAGGTGGAGTTTGAGGGTGTAAGCTGGTCATTCCGGATTGGAAAAATTGACCGGACCGATCCATTCGAACCTAACCAGATCGAATTCTAAACCAGTCGGTCTTGGTTTTAAAAAGTGTGGACCGAATGGTATTCAATCCGGTCCCAGGGTCTTTAAATTTTGGATCGGACCAGACCAAACTCCTATATATATTTTAAAAATATTTTTAATAATTTAATATATTATTTTCATCTAATTTATTATTATTGACTATATAAATTATTTTTTTAATAATTTAGTTACATAATTTATATTAATAATTCACCTAATTTTAATTTAGCAATTTAAATAAATTTTGTTTTGAATTTATTTGAAAAAAAAAAGTTGATAAAATATAATGATAATAATAATTGCACCAGACCAAACAGATTGACCGAATGACCAATTAATAACCAATTAATTAATGTGCCAGATGGGCCAGATCCAGCAGATGAGAATATTCGAGGGACCAAAAGTGTTTGCATGGGCCCTACGAAGATATAAAGGCCTAATGGGTTGTCGATTAGAAAATGGAAGTGTCTTTCATCTCTTTCTATTGCTTCCCGTTCTGAAATCAAGGGCACTACACAAATCTCCTTTCCTAAAAAATGAAGGGCTCCACGTATGGATGGAGGCCATGGAAGACCCAGCAAGCGAGGTACCTCAACTAGGGGTGATGCGACCGAAGCTTCTCAGGGTGCTATTATCGGATCAACGGTGACTATTGAACAACGCCACCGTAGCCAATGAAAATTTTGAGCTAGAATGTCCATGGGCTTGCAAAACCCATGGGGCATTCGAACCCTCTATGATTTGGTGCGAAGGGAAGCTCCCGATATCCTGTTCTTACAACAGACACATCTGAAGGCATACGAGTTTGAGGTATGCAAGTTTAAATTGGGTTTTGTGAACTGTTTCGTTGTTGATTGTCATGGATGAAAGGGGGGTCTTGTTTTATTGTGGGGAAGGGAGATTTCATTATCAATTCTGAATTATTCTCATTGTCATGTTGATGCTTAGATTGAGGATGATCCTGATAAAGGGTCTTGGTTTTTCACGGGTATTTACGGTTTCCCTGAAGTTAGCCAACGTTTTTGAACTTGGGCAATGTTACGATTGTAGGGTAGATATAATGGTGAGGCTTGGATGGTGATTGGGGATTTTAATGAACTATTAAACCACAATGAAAAATGGGGAGGGAGAGCTCGACCGTTTTGGTAAATCTCTACTTTTAGGGATGTGGTCAACGACTGCTCTTTAAAGGATATAGGATTTAAGGTTAATAATTTATGTGGAGTAATCGTAGAGGAGGGGCTATGTGTACTAGTGAGAGGCTTCATAGAGTTTTGGCAAATCAGCCATGGTTGGGTTTTTTACCAAATGCATTGGTTACACATGGTTTGGACGCCTATTCAGACCATGTTCCTATATGGGTTAATATTGAAGGGGAAGGGGGGCACACTTGTGTTAGGAGACAGTTTAAGTTTGAAGAAATGTGGGTAGGAGAGCTGGAATGTGAGGAGATTATTACGGCTTCTTGAAGGAGAGGTGAAGGGGGATATGGTATGGTTGAGGTTATGAAAAAGATTAAAGAGTGCGGGAAGCAACTTGATACTTCAAATAAACATTGCTTTGGTAATGTACAAAAGCAATTATACTTGGCTAGGCAGAACATGGAGTTGTTGAGTGCTTCTGATCTAGCAGGGGAATTACAAACAGATCATACAAGGGCCCGTGAAGAAGTTCAGAAATGGTTAGAGAGAGATGAGGTAATGTGGAGGCAACGGTCCAAAGCTTTGTGGCCTAAAGATGGGGATAAAAATTCAAATTATTTTCACATGAAGGCATTTTAGTGAAGAAGAAAGAATAGATTGGGAAGCTTAAAAGATGGGGAAGGGGTTTGACTGGTTGGTGCACAGAGGGATCAGATCTTGTTAGAATATTTTGGGAATCTTTTTGCGAGCTCTAATCCAAGGGGCTCTACTGATTTTTTGGAAGCTCTTGGTGGTAGAGTAACACCTGATATGAATGCTGAGTTAAGTCAGAGATTTACTAAAGCTGAAGTGTTTTGTCTAAAATGGACCCATCTAAGGCTCCTGGACCTGATGGAATGTCTCCAGCTTTCTATAAGAAATATTGGCTTGTGGTGGGACCATCTGTGCAGGGAGATGTGCTTCAGGCATTGAATTCAGGTGCTTTTCCTCCTATTAATCATACATACATCACTCTCATTCCAAAGAACAAATGCCTGCTGTTGTTACTGATTACAGGCCCATTAACTTGTGTAATGTGGTCTATAAGCTTATTTCTAAGGTTATTGCCAATCGTTTGAAAGCTGTTTTGCCTAGCATAATTGGTGAAAGTGAGAGTACTTTTGATTCAGGTCGTTTAATTACGGATAATGTGTTAATTGCCTATGAATTGGTGCACTTCTTAAAGCATAAAAAGAAGGGGGAAACAAGGGTATATGTCTTTGAAATTGGATATGACTAAGGCCAACGATAGGGTTTAGTGGTGTTTTCTTCAAAAAGGTGATGGAGATTATGGGGTTCCAGTCGAGTTTCATTTTGTTGGTGATGTACGGTGTTAAAACTGTCTCTTTCTCAGTTTTTGTCAACGGTGAACCAAAAGTACCAATTTTGCCTACTCGGGAGTTGAGACAAGGGGATCCTTTGTCCCCTTATCTCTTCCTTTTTTATACCGAAAGGCTTACTGCTTCATTGACTGCAGCTGGGTTAAGAAATGATATTTCTGGTCTAAAAATTTGTAGGAATGCCCCTGACATTAATCATTTACTTTTTGCAGATGATAGTGGTATTTTTTGCAAGGCTGATGTAGAGGAAAATAGGAGGGTGCAAGCTATGTTGGATGTTTATGAGAGTGTTTCTGGGCAGAAAATTAATAAGGAGAAAACCTTAATGGTGTTTAGTAGTAATGTGAACATTCGATTACTTTGGGGTAATGGGGAAATTCAGCAGTATGAGAAGTATCTTGGGTTGCCTCCTATAGTGGGTAGATCAAAATCAAGGGTCTTGGGTTGCCTCCTATAGTCTATTAAGCAAAGGGTTTGGCAAAAATTACGAAGTTGGAAGGAAAAGTTGTTGTCCCAAGGGGGCAAGGAGAACGTACTAAAGGCTGTAGCACTATCAATTCCATCTTATTCAATGAGTTATTTTTTATTGCCTTCAAGTTTTTGTTCAGAATTAAAGGGTCTAATATCTAAATTTTGGTGGGGACAAAAGAATGAGGAAAAAAGAATTCATTGGGTTAGTTGGCGTAATATGTGTGAGGGCAAGAGTAGAGGAGGGATGTGCTTCAAGAATCTTAGAAATTTCAATCTTGGTCTTCTTGCCAAACAAGGGTGGCGGTTAATGCAGGATGAGGAATATGTTTTGCATAAACTTCTCAAAGCTCAGTATTTCTCTAAGTCCAACTTTATGGAATCTAGCTTGGGGCATTGTCCATCATATACATGGAGGGGTATTTGGGTGGCTGAGAGATGGTTGAGGGAGGGATGTATATGGATGGTTGGGGATGGGAAGATGGAAAAGTTATGGCATGATCAATGGGTTCCAAGTCATAGGCCTTTGGGTATTGGAATCAGGGAAGAAGTGTTGAATAGGGAGGAGGTAGTGGCTTTAGTTCTTCAAGAGGACAATAGCGGGTGGGATTTTCACAAGCTTAAGACTCTCTTCAATCCAATGTTAGTGGCTGATATTATGAAAGTCATGGTGTTTCCTAAAGGTACAGCTGATAAATTGATTTGGAGTTAAAAAAGGAGTGGACTGTTTTTTATGAAGAGTTGTTATAAGTTGATTTCTACAATATAATATGTCGAATTTTTTGCTTTGTAATTTATTTTCTGAAGTGCAAAGGTTGTGTAGGTGTTTTACAAGTTGCTCTTTTACTTGTGTATAGAGATGGTAATAAGGCTGGAGAGCAGAGACTATTGAGATGTGTTGGGATTATATTCCAGACTTTCTTTCTCTAGCCTTATGATTTGATAAATATCTGTAATTGTTTATCTCAAATGAAAATTGTTATTTCTATAAAAAAAGAAAAAGAAAAAAATAGTCTGAGACTACGAATGGAAGAAGAACATCGCAAATAGTAGACATATTTGAGATCACGTACAAATCCTTTCTTTAAAAAAGCATCTTGCCCGATGGCCTGGTCACTATCGTATGGTTTACGTTCTGAGCCCTCTAATTCTTTGTAGAGTCTATATGCAAGGAAACACAAGCGATTTCACTACAAGAATCTAGGCTTTTCCCAGCAATTTTAGTGCTGTTGCAAAAAAATTTACCGTTATATCTTATGACGACGACTTATTAATCGCTGGGGAAAATTGCATGAGTAGTGGCGAGAAGTGTCATTTACCTTATCCCAGCAATTATAATTCTTTTAGCGGCGAAAACTTTCACTGCAGAAATGAATAAACATCTGGGTGCCAAAAGATGTATTTTATTTCCCTCCCTCCCTACAACTTATTCACAGTACCTCTCTTCCCTCCGTGTGTTTTTCATCGATTTTCCATCACCTGCAACTAAAATCCCTTCTGGCGAATCCATACGACGGCGGCTGCGATAATCCCCCTTTCCGAATATGTCCCAAAGCTCCCTCTCTGGCCTTCACTACATTTTCCTTGTGCATAGAAGCTTGGTCATCGTTTCCATCCAAAACCAAAGTTGTGCCTCCATCAATCAGCTTACCCATTAGGTTGTATGTTACCCCCTTCAAATCTTCCACTTTCTGAACCCAATACTGCATCTACCAAAAATTAAATCCCCCTTATGTTGAATGCATATGTACACACGGCGATTGCTGCCAAAATCGCCCTCTGTTGTGATCTAGAGCGGGGTAATTTCTTGTTGAACTATTAGTCAGAAACAAAGAATACGAAAGTCCCAGTTCTAACTGTGTGTGAGGCTTGCCAGTCCATTCTAAGCCCTCGGTTGGCCAAAATCCAGTAAGAACGGCCACTGCTCAGCATGTGCAAGGTATTTTTCTACTCACAAACTCTGTTTGGAAGTCATTATTCTTTCCAAACATGCATGAACATAGCGCCATTTGAGGGGTTACTTGGATTGTTGGATGGCATGCACAAATTGGATTTTTGGGCTTTTTTGTCGTTTTTTTATTTTTATTTTTTTGTAATATGTCGATGATGTGCATGTTCAATTCGTTGGTTGATTATCATTCTTGGTAGTTGGTATTTCTTATGTTCAACCTCAAATATATTTAGGTCTCCTCACTGATCGATATATTTGTCATTGCGAAACTCCATTCATAGAATTTGTGCAATTGAGGTTAGTTTTAGGGCTAGATTTTAAGAAATAATTTTGGGAAAAACAAACCTGCTCCTTCAACATTGTCCATGCAGGCTTTAATTTTCTGTCCTAATTTTGTTTCTTATTAAAAAATAAATTAAGAAAGTGGTTTGATCTCATTAATATTAATAATGTTTGTTTTTATAGTTGCTAGGCTATGTATTATACACATGAAAATCATAAGGTCTGGAGTTCATTGAAACCAATTTTTTGTTGATTTTAAGGGACCCGTACGTAGATTATTCTTCCCAGATAAGGTTTCGTAGACTACTGAGAGTTAATTATTTGCAAGGAATTATCATTTGGGGGTTGAATAGATCGTCACATATAATTTTTTTAATGTTGGGAAACTGTATATATATGATAAAATCTATGGATTATTTTGATGATTTCGTATTTTGATCTTTATCAGAGCAATACTCTTGCCGTTGGGATCATTTCATGACATTCCTAGCTAGTTTGATCAGAGCACTAGTAGTGGACTCAATAAAATTTGACTAAAATTCGATTAGAAAATTCACTTTTACAAATTTAACTAACCACTTTTTAACAATACAAAATAACATACTCAACAAATCTATCATTATTCTATTAAAATATTGATTTTGATATTTTTATTTATTTTAATTCTAATTATAATTTGAATATTTATTCGATATTAAAAAATTAAATATTAATCTTTTAATGTTCATATTATTCCAATAGATAAAGTTTTTTAATGGTATTCTTTTTTTATAACGGTCATATTTTTTCAACTAATATATTTTTTTAATTGTCATATTTTTTCAAGTATAGTATAGATGCAAATTAAAGTAAAAAGCTATGCAAATGATTAAATATGTTTAGGAAACAGAAACTAAGAAATGCAGCAGGTAGGAATCGAAAAACAGGAGAGAGAGAAAATTTTTTATGACAAAATAATATTTGACCAGCAACTAAGGCTCAATAGATTTGGCCAGTAAAATAGATAAAAGTTCAAATTATTGTATCTTTGTTGAGTCTACTGCAACTCCTTTTTATATTTCATAATTCATAGTTAAATGTTAGCTAAATTTTAACTTTGTTAAACCTATCTAATACTAATGGGCTTAGAGATCTCATTTGGGATCGACTTGTCAATTGTGCTGCATAGCCTATTTGGGGGGAAAAAGCAACTCTCTCCTATAATTATTATATGGAAAGCCATAATAAAATTTATATTGATAATTATACCCAATCGGTTTGAATAGATATTTCGCCAGCCGCCTTTATATTTCTGGGAATCAAAATATTGATTCCTCGAACAGATACGTTTTTATTTTTTTAACTTTGAACTTTGATCATTACAGTGCAACTTAAAAGTCCTATGAGTGGACTCAGTTCGTGGACTCCTACTTCTTTGAATAGAGCACTCTCCCGGCCTGCACGCAAAGAGAAATAATATTTATAATTGTAGTTACGTAAGTGTTGTGCAGTCTTTTTAAAAAAAATAAATTAATATGAAATTCACATTAAAAAAAATACTAACTTTTTAATTATGAATTTCATTTTTTTTCAAAATAATTACGTTAACATTTACACATTTTATGATTATATTGTAAGAGTTTTATTAAAACTCTATGTCCCACACACCCATCTTAATAGAGTTTGAAATAGCTCAAACTTATCAGATAAAGGATGAGTGATAACGGGATAAGAAAATTTCAAAGAGATAAGATTAAAACTCTCTATCTCTAATTATAGTCAGATACAAATTCTGAGATTTCTTGATAGTCAGAAATCTATAAATAGCACTGAGGAGTTAAAGGGTTCTCACCTACAACATTAGAGTGCCTTTTACCATCGTGAGACACTTGTGAGGCAAAGTTGTTAGGGTGATCCTTTCCTCATAGTCAGATCTATTTCTTCATCGAACTGATGGAGAAAGGTACGTATTATTCGTCCCTGTTTATTATTGTAGATCATATAAAATTGAAGATCCGTTTATTAATGTTCATGTTAAAATATTTAACGTATATATAACATTACTTGAACGGCACTAACAACCTTGAGTTGTATGACTGGTAAAACAATCTTGTCTAGATCTCCACGGATGCCGACGTTTGTGACCCTTGAAACAATATTCTTGACTCCAACTTTCAGTTTTTGTGATTTCACGTCATCAGACTCATAACTTTGAGAAGATATTAAATTAAAAATAAAAGTTAAATAGAATATTATTATTATTTTAAAATTTAAAAAGATTGAATTGTTTATTATATTTTATATAAAAATTTAAAAATATTATAATAAGCGCGCGGATGAAATGAAATATTTCAACTACACGTGCCTTCTGGATGCGGACCTTACAAACGAACATTTAGTTTGTAAAACGCGCATGCTCAAAGTGTTGATTTACGGTGTTGGAAAAAATCTAACAATGATCAATATTTGGAGTCAATACGTAGATATTTAATAATGAAAGCATTTGCGTTCGATATATATGTTCTGAATGGAAAAATGGTATACAACATAAACAGTCAACATTCATGACTTAGTAATAATAATAATAATAAAACAAAAAAAAAAAAGTTACACGATTTTCCTGTGACCTTGAGGTTATATTTTATGAGGTTGTATTGTAGATATTCAAATTAGCTCATCAAAATTCAAGTATTGATCATGACTCATGAGGCCGGATGACTACGATCACGAGGCGTTCGTTGAAAATCTCCATTTTCCAGCCGCCCGAGTTATCAAGGAAGATCAGGCCGGGTGAGAATTAGTACTACAGGCTCATGGAAGCTGGACACTTGGGGCAGGGGCGACAATATATATCTGGACCGATGTAGCACGAGACTCGTCCCGATAAGAGCAAAAGGATTTTTTTTTTTTATATTTTTAAATAATATTTCACAATATCATTAAAAATATTTATTTAATCACTAAGTAAAAAATAAATTTATCGGGATCCAAATGTAGACGGTAGGTCTAGCATTTTTGATATATATATGTGACTATACATGTGATTAATTTTAAGTACAGAAAATTTGATTTAGCATTAATAGGCAATAGCTAGCCCTTTTGGCGGATGCAATTAGCAACTGTCCGGGCTGTTGGTTTTAAAGTACTATAAGACTTTGAAGGAATTAATTTGAAACTAAGCGATCGAGAAAGGATACATGATAGATGCAGCGCGCGCCGAGGCCGAGGAGAAAGTACTGATCTCGTACTATTAACATTAATTTAGCTGCAAGCGGTTTATCAAAAGCGACTAATGGATCGGTAATATATGCATGCATGGTGATTAAGCAAGGTGAATTGATCAGGTATATCGCGGCCTGCGTGTATGCATGTAGAGTGGCTTGTCTTCCTTTGTAGAGAGGAAGTCCTTTTATTATTATTATGCATTACTATTGTCTCCGTCAGCTAGATTATTAATTAACCTTTTTAGGCATGAGGCCGATTTCATATAATGGAATGATAAGTACTGTTTGGATTCAAGTATCGATCTCAAGTAATTAAGCGACACTACAGGAGATGCCTTTTTCTCCAGATTAAAACAATCGATCAGAGTTATTAACATGAGTACTTCGCTCAATAAAACAAGTGATTATTTTGGAGAAAATTAAATTCGTTGCTGCGGCCTCGCTAGCTAGAGGTGATCCCATGCACATAAAGTAAAGAGTTTTCACTACTGTGTCTGAGAGTTAATTATTTTGGTATACAAGGAATGATCATTTGGGTTGAGTATATAATTTTTTTAATGTTAGGAAACTATGCTTGCTGCAGATTTATTTATTATTCCTATATCTATATTCAAACTAATTCACTGGCCTCTTAATTAAATATCCACTGCATGCAGGGGTTCGTGCTAGACAGAACATTTATTGTAAGTAAACGATTCTTTTTGAATGATGAAGATCACTAGCTAGCTTTTACAACCTTCAAAATTACTATATATAGTTGAAATACAATGGAAACAAGCAAGCGATGATTTCTGCTACTAGATTATTGCCGGTGCGTAATAGCTCATTAATCGAGTGCTCCTAATCTCGTAATTCTTATGAGGTGGAGATCATGGAATCGAAATGACGTCTAGATAAGTTAAGTAAAAGAATAGAAGAAGCATCTGGAATATAATATGCTCGAGCTAAATTAAAATATTATTGAAACCAAGCTTAGGTATGATATTTTAAACTACATCAACATGAAGCAGTACTTTTTGAAAGCTTTGGCAGTGATCTATATATTTATCTCTTTTCCATTCATTTTGATCATTTATTATATATATAGTAGTACTGCAAGATCAAATTAGCTTTAGATCACCCCAATAAACTAGCAATACTCATATTGGCACTGGATATACGAGGAGTTACTCGATCTTAGCTTTTATCTCTTCTCCCACAAGGGTGTATCCATCTTCGTCCTTATATATGACATCTATTGCTCGTGAAAGGTTGAGAACACGCATAAGGATAGCCCTTGGTACAGCAGTAGGCCTCGTACAATTCTCATTGATATCCTTCCATGCATCAGAAACTTGCCTGCGGAGTTCATCATATGCCACTTCTTCCGAGACACCATACTTCTTCATGTAGCATTCAACGGCCGAGGCAGCATGCCCTCTCTCTTGTTCAAACTGCAAACATAGTTTTTTCCCACATATATTAAAAAGATTTGGTATGATAATAAAAGATCACGTAGATATCAAACACCTAATAACATCCAATTAGTTTAAAACATGGAGAATTTTGATCATTAGTTCCGCATTTTGATCGTTATCGGAGCACTTATTGGTCACATACCTTATGCGACTTGATGTCATCCGAGAGCCTACCAATTACTGACGAAGCTGTAATAACTTTGGGGTCGCTAAACGCCCACACAAAGGTCTCCTCGGTAACTATCTCACCCATGCCAAGAAATGACATGATTGTGAGCATGGGATAGCCAGAGGTTACTAGTCCGACTCGCATATATTCCTCCAGCGTTGGGATGTGCTTTGCATGAAAAGATTTGGCTTCATCGAAATATGCCCGGACCATAATTTTCATCTGAGATATCTCAAAAGGATTTCACATAACATTAAATAGGAGGCATAAATATGTAATAATTGAGTTAATGCTCGTATAATCAGCTTACGGCTTCTTTTGCGTGAGAAACAAGGTAGGATCTTCCTTGTTTTGCCAGCTCCTGCTCAATTTCTTCGAAAACGTCCAAGAGTGCCTTATAACATATTTGCATGTATTTTGGTAACGTATTCATACTCCTAATATCCCACGTATTCATATTTGCCTTGGAATGCCCTTGTGCAGGGATTGCTTTAGTGCATGGGTTACCTGTGCTGCTAAAGAATTCCTCAGATTGGATTTCGCTAACTCCAGTTGAGTGGTGGTGAAACTAAGAGCCTCATCAAGGATCTCTTCTCCATGCACCCTAAGATGTGTGGCTTCATAAAAGGCTAGCAAGCCTCGAATGTTGGCGCTCAAGCTTGCCTTGAATTGACCCTTTTCATCTTTGAACTAGTTAAACACATCTGCTTAAATGAAAATTTATGAGACAGAATATCCATATATATATATATATTCCATACGCACACTTAAGAAACCCAAAATAATGAAACGGCCTAGCTTCGCAAAATATGTAATAAAGCTCACAAACTAATTATGGCCCTACCATGGGCTGTGATAACTTGATATAGTATATACTTCACACTAAAATGTGTTTTGTAGTCTGATGTACATATATATAGCAAGCCATATTAATTTGTAGTTTTATTTTGTGAGATTTTTTATAAACCAAAGATTTCTCTTTAGAACGAAAAAGCGAAAAATATTTTACCACATGAAACACGAAATCCTTGTTGACGTAGTAGTCGAAAATGAAGGGAAACATTGTAAAGATCATTGTCATCATGAATGGCACCCGAGGAAGCATAAATACGTTCTAGTGCTTCTCCGATGTCCCTTTCGAAATGGTACGCCACCCCTAAGCGCTGAAGTACATCAATGATGTTCAGCTGCTTGGAAGGTTGAACTGCAGAGGCTAACAACTCCCGTCTCACTTCTGCTATCAATTCTTCGACTTCGCGTACTTTAGAAACATGAATAACCTGCAACAACAAATTGGGATACTTCGCAAAAGTCAGAATATTATTCACGCGCGGTACGTTGGTAACTCCAAACAAATTCATTAACATCAATCAGTTTATACAAGAATGATACTTATAATACATATATTTGTCATTTAAAAAAATAAAAATAAAAAGGTTTTCATGAAGCTAATTTTCGACCACATATATGTACCTGGTCTTCGGGAATGTTATTGAGGAAACGGTCACCTCAAATGGTTGGTTTAAAATTTGCAGTCCGGCAAATGGCTTTTGATGATTCTCCATTTTGTAAGAGAGCAACTGAGGATGCAGGGAGAAACATATTTTGCTGCTAATTAAGACAACTCAAAGCTTCTTTGATTAATAGTGATTGCAGGCTGCAGGGAAGAGTGCTCTTGCAGAGAGCTTTGTTGGTAATTTGAAGCTTTATATAGGGCGCGCATTAGCAAGGATTATGTGTGGAATGGGACGGGTTTAAGAGTCGTAATTATCAGATTTGACCCTAAGTTGTGGGGATGGAATACATGCATCCAGCTTGATCTAATACTTTACTTTTATGACCGCACTACAGTTTGTACCGCCTTGATATGTTCAAAGCATGAAAACTCTTTTTGCCACACGCAATCACATGACCAATGTGGAATTAATTCCCGGACTATAGAGAATTTTATTCATCCTTTTTTTTTAATTTTTGCTTACTAAATGTGTGCTATATAAATTATGAATTGAAGATTTCCTTTAGCTCAGTAAGAATGAATAATGCTAAATATAGTCGTGTGAAATATATAAATGCTGTACATTCATTATTAAAAAAATAATTTTCTTTTCATGTAAATCCCACCTTTATTCATTTTTTTTAAAAATGATTTTGCGGCACCTACTCACTCATAATTGCAAGTATTATTTCTTAAACAATAGTTTTTTTTTTTTTTACACCCGAATCGAAATTAACTATCCTATGTTGACGATAAATATTCATCATTTTTTTGTCATTTCTTTTTTATGAGGAACTAATATTCATCATTCACTACTACAAGGCATCATATTAGCTAGAAGAAAAAATTTAGCTTTTTTTTAAAAGAGCCGGTAGCCCCCCACATAGAGGCCCCGTCCCAAGTTTATTCAAAAATCCCACTTATGGTGGAGAAAACCATGGTTACAACGTCAATACATTAGGAAAATGCTCCCCACGCATACACCCATAACCAACTTATTACAACCAAAAACCAAACAAAACAACCCCAAAGAACTTCTACTGTCCAGAGTATACCAAACTAAAATCGTATGTAATGCATACCTGATTTATCTAATCTGTACCGACCTCTAATTTTTACATCCAACAGACCAACATTTTGGACTACCTTATTCACCCCTGCTGCACCTTCTTTTGCTAACAGATCAGCAACACTATTCGCTTCCCTGAAGCAATGACTGATGGATAAATCAAATTCTTCTAATAAATCCACTATTTTGTCCCAAAAATCCCAAAGGTACCAAACAGCACACTTTTTATTAATCAACCAATTAACAACCACCAAAGAATCACATTCCATATCAATCTTAAATAAACCCAACTATTTGCATAATGACAGTCCCTCTAACACCCGTCTGAGTTCGACTTCATTATTAGTACAACGACCAAAGTATTTTGTAAACGCAAAACTCAAACTACCAGTATCATCCCTCTCTAGCCTCCACTACATTTTCCTTGTGCATAGAAGCTTGGTCATCCTTTCCATCCAAAACCAAAGTTGTGCTAATAAGCGCGCGGATGAAATGAAATATTTCAACTACACGTGCCTTCTGGATGCGGACCTTACAAACGAACATTTAGTTTGTAAAACGCGCATGCTCAAAGTGTTGATTTACGGTGTTGGAAAAAATCTAACAATGATCAATATTTGGAGTCAATACGTAGATATTTAATAATGAAAGCATTTGCGTTCGATATATATGTTCTGAATGGAAAAATGGTATACAACATAAACAGTCAACATTCATGACTTAGTAATAATAATAATAATAAAACAAAAAAAAAAAAGTTACACGATTTTCCTGTGACCTTGAGGTTATATTTTATGAGGTTGTATTGTAGATATTCAAATTAGCTCATCAAAAGTCAAGTATTGATCATGAGGCCGGATGACTACGATCACGAGGCGTTCGTTGAAAATCTCCATTTTCCAGCCGCCCGAGTTATCAAGGAAGATCAGGCCGGGTGAGAATTAGTACTACAGGCTCATGGAAGCTGGACACTTGGGGCAGGGGCGACAATATATATCTGGACCGATGTAGCACGAGACTCGTCCCGATAAGAGCAAAAGGGTTTTTTTTTAAATAATATTTCACAATATCATTAAAAAATATTTATTTAATCACTAAGTAAAAAATAAATTTATCGGGATCCAAATGTCGATAGGTCTAGCATTTTTTATATATGTGACTATACATGTGATTAATTTTAAGTACAAAAAATTTGATTTAGCATTATAGGCAATAGCTAGCCCTTTTGGCGGATGCAATTAGCACTGCCGGGTTGTTGGTTTTAAAGTACTATAAGACTTTGAAGGAATTAATTTGAAACTAAGCGATCGAGAAAGGATACATGATAGATGCAGCGCGCGCCGAGGCCGAGGAGAAAGTACTGATCTCGTACTATTAACATTAATTTAGCTGCATGCGGTTTATCAAAAGCGACTAATGGATCGGTAATATATGCATGCATGGTGATTAAGCAAGGTGAATTGATCAGGTATATCGCGGCCTGCGTGTATGCATGTAGAGTGGCTTGTCTTCCTTTGTAGAGAGGAAGTCCTTTTATTATTATTATGCATTACTATTGTCTCCGTCAGCTAGATTATTAATTAACCTTTTTAGGCATGAGGCCGATTTCATATAATGGAATGATAAGTACTGTTTGGATTCAAGTATCGATCTCAAGTAATTAAGCGACACTACAGGAGATGCTTTTTTCTCCAGATTAAAACAATCGATCAGAGTTATTAACATGAGTTCGCTCAATAAAACAAGTGATTATTTTGGAGAAAATTAAATTCGTTGCTGCGGCCTCGCTAGCTAGAGGTGATCCCATGCATGCACATAAAGTAAAGAGTTTTCACTACTGTGTCTGAGAGTTAATTATTTTGGTATACAAGGATGATCATTTGGGTTGAGTATATAATTTTTTTAATGTTAGGAAACTATGCTTGCTGCAGATTTATTTATTATTCCTATATCTATATTCAAACTAATTCACTGGCCTCTTAATTAAATATCCACTGCATGCAGGGGTTCGTGCTAGACAGAACATTTATTGTAAGTAAACGATTCTTTTTGAATGATGAAGATCACTAGCTAGCTTTTACAACCTTCAAAATTACTATATATAGTTGAAATACAATGGCAACAAGCAAGCGATGATTTCTGCTACTAGATTATTGCCGGTGCGTAATAGCTCATTAATCGAGTGCTCCTAATCTCGTAATTCTTATGAGGTGGAGATCATGGAATCGAAATGACGTCTAGATAAGTTAAGTAAAAGAATAGAAGAAGCATCTGGAATATAATATGCTCGAGCTAAATTAAAATATTATTGAAACCAAGCTTAGGTATGATATTTTAAACTACATCAACATGAAGCAGTACTTTTTGAAAGCTTTGGCAGTGATCTATATATTTATCTCTTTTCCATTCATTTTGATCATTTATTATATATATAGTAGTACTGCAAGATCAAATTAGCTTTAGATCACCCCAATAAACTAGCAATACTCATATTGGCACTGGATATACGAGGAGTGACTCGATCTTAGCTTTTATCTCTTCTCCCACAAGGGTGTATCCATCTTCGTCCTTATATATGACATCTATTGCTCGTGAAAGGTTGAGAACACGCATAAGGATAGCCCTTGGTACAGCAGTAGGCCTCATACAATTCTCATTGATATCCTTCCATGCATCAGAAACTTGCCTGCGGAGTTCATCATATGCCACTTCTTCCGAGACACCATACTTCTTCATGTAGCATTCAACGGCCGAGGCAGCATGCCCTCTCTCTTGTTCAAACTGCAAACATAGTTTTTTCCCAATATATTAAAAAGATTTGGTATGATAATAAAAGATCACGTAGATATCAAACACCTAATAACATCCATTAGTTTAAAACATGGAGAATTTTGATCATTAGTTCCGCATTTTGATCGTTATCGGAGCACTTATTGGTCACATACCTTATGCGACTTGATGTCATCCGAGAGCCTACCAATTACTGACGAAGCTGTAATAATTTTGGGGTCGCTAAACGCCCACACAAAGGTCTCCTCGGTAACTATCTCACCCATGCCAAGAAATGACATGATTGTGAGCATGGGATAGCCAGAGGTTACTAGTCCGACTCGCATATATTCCTCCAGCGTTGGGATGTGCTTTGCATGAAAAGATTTGGCTTCATCGAAATATGCCCGGACCATAATTTTCATCTGAGATATCTCAAAAGGATTTCACATAACATTAAATAGGAGGCATAAATATGTAATAATTGAGTTAATGCTCGTATAATCAGCTTACGGCTTCTTTTGCGTGAGAAACAAGGTAGGATCTTCCTTGTTTTGCCAGCTCCTGCTCAATTTCTTCGAAAACGTCCAAGAGTGCCTTATAACATATTTGCATGTATTTTGGTAACGTATTCATACTCCTAATATCCCACGTATTCATATTTGCCTTGGAATGCCCTTGTGCAGGGATTGCTTTAGTGCATGGGTTACCTGTGCTGCTAAAGAATTCCTCAGATTGGATTTCTGTCGTTTTTTTATTTTTATTTTTTTGTAATATGTCGATGATGTGCATGTTCAATTCGTTGGTTGATTATCATTCTTGGTAGTTGGTATTTCTTATGTTCAACCTCAAATATATTTAGGTCTCCTCACTGATCGATATATTTGTCATTGCGAAACTCCATTCATAGAATTTGTGCAATTGAGGTTAGTTTTAGGGCTAGATTTTAAGAAATAATTTTGGGAAAAACAAACCTGCTCCTTCAACATTGTCCATGCAGGCTTTAATTTTCTGTCCTAATTTTGTTTCTTATTAAAAAATAAATTAAGAAAGTGGTTTGATCTCATTAATATTAATAATGTTTGTTTTTATAGTTGCTAGGCTATATATTATACACATGAAAATCATAAGGTCTGGAGTTCATTGAAACCAATTTTTTGTTGATTTTAAGGGACCCGTACGTAGATTATTCTTCCCATATAAGGTTTCGTAGACTACTGAGAGTTAATTATTTGCAAGAAGGAATTATCATTTGGGGGTTGAATAGATCGTCACATATAATTTTTTTAATGTTGGGAAACTGTATATATATGATAAAATCTATGGATTATTTTGATGATTTCGTATTTTGATCTTTATCAGAGCAATACTCTTACCGTTGGGATCATTTCATGACATTCCTAGCTAGTTTGATCAGAGCACTAGTAGTGGACTCAATGAAATTTGACTAAAATTCGATTAGAAAATTCACTTTTACAAATTTAACTAACCACTTTTTAACAATACAAAATAACATACGCAACAAATCTATCATTATTCTATTAAAATATTGATTTTGATATTTTTATTTATTTTAATTCTAATTATAATTTGAATATTTATTCGATATTAAAAAATTAAATATTAATCTTTTAATGTTCATATTATTCCAATAGATAAAGTTTTTTAATGGTATTCTTTTTTTATAACGGTCATATTTTTTCAACTAATATATTTTTTTGATTGTCATATTTTTTCAAGTATAGTATAGATGCAAATTAAAGTAAAAAGCTATGCAAATGATTAAATATGTTTAGGAAACAGAAACTAAGAAATGCAGCAGGTAGGAATTGAAAAACAGGAGAGAGAGAAAATTTTTTATGACAAAATAATATTTGACCAGCAACTAAGGCTCAATAGATTTGGCCAGTAAAATAGATAAAAGTTCAAATTATTGTATCTTTGTTGAGTCTACTGCAACTCCTTTTTATATTTCATAATTCATAGTTAAATGTTAGCTAAATTTTAACTTTGTTAAACCTATCTAATACTAATGGGCTTAGAGATCTCATTTGGGATCGACTTGTCAATTGTGCTGCATAGC
Source organism: Carya cathayensis (assembly GCA_011037825.1). Classification (NCBI taxonomy): domain Eukaryota; kingdom Viridiplantae; phylum Streptophyta; class Magnoliopsida; order Fagales; family Juglandaceae; genus Carya; species Carya cathayensis. The sequence goes on along the minus strand of QGSO01000891.1, from coordinate 4,587 downwards.
CTATTTGGGGGGAAAAAGCAACTCTCTCCTATAATTATTATATGGAAAGCCATAATAAAATTTATATTGATAATTATACCCAATCGGTTTGAATAGATATTTCGCCAGCCGCCTTTATATTTCTGGGAATCAAAATATTGATTCCTCGAACAGATACGTTTTTATTTTTTTAACTTTGAAGTTTGATAATTACAGTGCAACTTAAAAGTCCTATGAGTGGACTCAGTTCGTGGACACCTACTTCTTTGAATAGAGCGCTCTCCCGGCCTGCACTTAAAGAGAAATAATATTTGTAATCGTAGTTACGTAAGTGTTGTGCAGTCTTTTTAAAAAAAATAAATTAATATGAAACTCACATTAAAAAAATACTAACTTTTTTAATTATGAATTTCATTTTTTTTCAAAATAATTACATTAACATTTACACATTTTATGATTATATTGTAAGAGTTTTATTAAAACTCTATGTCTCACACACCCATCTTAATAGAGTTTGAAATAGTTCAAACNTTAATAGAGTTTGAAATAGCTCAAACTTATCAGATAAAGGATGAGTGATAACGGGATAAGAAAATTTCAAAGAGATAAGATTAAAACTCTCTATCTCTAATTATAGTCAGATACAAACTCTGAGATTTCTTGATAGTCAGAAATCTATAAATAGCACTGAGGAGTTAAAGGGTTCTCACCTACAACATTAGAGTGCCTTTTGCCATCGTGAGACACTTGTGAGGCAAAGTTGTTAGGGTGATCCTTTCCTCATAGTCAGATCTATTTCTTCATCGAACTGATGGAGAAAGGTACGTATTATTCGTCCCTGTTTATTATTGTAGATCATATAAAATCGAAGATCCGTTTATTAATGTTCATGTTAAAATATTTAACATATATATAACATTACTTGAACGGCACTAACAACCTTGAGTTGTATGACTGGTAAAACAATCTTGTCTAGATCTCCACGGATGCCGACGTTTGTGACCCTTGAAACAATATTCTTGACTCCAACTTTCAGTTTTTGTGATTTCACGTCATCAGACTCATAACTTTGAGAAGATATTAAATTAAAAATAAAAGTTAAATAGAATATTATTATTATTTTAAAATTTAAAAAGATTGAATTGTTTATTATATTTTATATAAAAATTTAAAAATATTATAATAAGCGCGCGGATGAAATGAAATATTTCAACTACACGTGCCTTCTGGATGCGGACCTTACAAACGAACATTTAGTTTGTAAAACGCGCATGCTCAAAGTGTTGATTTACGGTGTTGGAAAAAATCTAACAATGATCAATATTTGGAGTCAATACGTAGATATTTAATAATGAAAGCATTTGCGTTCGATATATATGTTCTGAATGGAAAAATGGTATACAACATAAACAGTCAACATTCATGACTTAGTAATAATAATAATAATAAAACAAAAAAAAAAAAGTTACACGATTTTCCTGTGACCTTGAGGTTATATTTTATGAGGTTGTATTGTAGATATTCAAATTAGCTCATCAAAAGTCAAGTATTGATCATGACTCATGAGGCCGGATGACTACGATCACGAGGCGTTCGTTGAAAATCTCCATTTTCCAGCCGCCCGAGTTATCAAGGAAGATCAGGCCGGGTGAGAATTAGTACTACAGGCTCATGGAAGCTGGACACTTGGGGCAGGGGCGACAATATATATCTGGACCGATGTAGCACGAGACTCGTCCCGATAAGAGCAAAAGGATTTATTTTGTTTATATTTTTAAATAATATTTCACAATATCATTAAAAATATTTATTTAATCACTAAGTAAAAAATAAATTTATCGGGATCCAAATGTCGACGGTAGGTCTAGCATTTTTGATATATATATGTGACTATACATGTGATTAATTTTAAGTACAGAAAATTTGATTTAGCATTAATAGGCAATAGCTAGCCCTTTTGGCGGATGCAATTAGCAACTGTCCGGGCTGTTGGTTTTAAAGTACTATAAGACTTTGAAGGAATTAATTTGAAACTAAGCGATCGAGAAAGGATACATGATAGATGCAGCGCGCGCCGAGGCCGAGGAGAAAGTACTGATCTCGTACTATTAACATTAATTTAGCTGCATGCGGTTTATCAAAAGCGACTAATGGATCGGTAATATATGCATGCATGGTGATTAAGCAAGGTGAATTGATCAGGTATATCGCGGCCTGCGTGTATGCATGTAGAGTGGCTTGTCTTCCTTTGTAGAGAGGAAGTCCTTTTATTATTATTATGCATTACTATTGTCTCCGTCAGCTAGATTATTAATTAACCTTTTTAGGCATGAGGCCGATTTCATATAATGGAATGATAAGTACTGTTTGGATTCAAGTATCGATCTCAAGTAATTAAGCGACACTACAGGAGATGCATTTTTCTCCAGATTAAAACAATCGATCAGAGTTATTAACATGAGTATAAAAAGATTGAATTGTTTATTATATTTTATATAAAAATTTAAAAATATTATAATAAGCGCGCGGATGAAATGAAATATTTCAACTACACGTGCCTTCTGGATGCGGACCTTACAAACGAACATTTAGTTTGTAAAACGCGCATGCTCAAAGTGTTGATTTACGGTGTTGGAAAAAATCTAACAATGATCAATATTTGGAGTCAATACGTAGATATTTAATAATGAAAGCATTTGCGTTCGATATATATGTTCTGAATGGAAAAATGGTATACAACATAAACAGTCAACATTCATGACTTAGTAATAATAATAATAATAAAACAAAAAAAAAAAAGTTACACGATTTTCCTGTGACCTTGAGGTTATATTTTATGAGGTTGTATTGTAGATATTCAAATTAGCTCATCAAAAGTCAAGTATTGATCATGAGGCCGGATGACTACGATCACGAGGCGTTCGTTGAAAATCTCCATTTTCCAGCCGCCCGAGTTATCAAGGAAGATCAGGCCGGGTGAGAATTAGTACTACAGGCTCATGGAAGCTGGACACTTGGGGCAGGGGCGACAATATATATCTGGACCGATGTAGCACGAGACTCGTCCCGATAAGAGCAAAAGGATTTATTTTGTTTATATTTTTAAATAATATTTCACAATATCATTAAAAATATTTATTTAATCACTAAGTAAAAAATAAATTTATCGGGATCCAAATGTCGACGGTAGGTCCAGCATTTTTGATATATGTGACTATATATGTGATTAATTTTAAGTACAGAAAATTTGATTTAGCATTAATAGGCAATAGCTAGCCCTTTTGGCGGATGCAATTAGCAACTGTCCGGGCTGTTGGTTTTAAAGTACTATAAGACTTTGAAGGAATTAATTTGAAACTAAGCGATCGAGAAAGGATACATGATAGATGCAGCGCGCGCCGAGGCCGAGGAGAAAGTACTGATCTCGTACTATTAACATTAATTTAGCTGCAAGCGGTTTATCAAAAGCGACTAATGGATCGGTAATATATGCATGCATGGTGATTAAGCAAGGTGAATTGATCAGGTATATCGCGGCCTGCGTGTATGCATGTAGAGTGGCTTGTCTTCCTTTGTAGGGAGGAAGTCCTTTTATTATTATTATGCATTACTATTGTCTCCGTCAGCTAGATTATTAATTAACCTTTTTAGGCATGAGGCCGATTTCATATAATGGAATGATAAGTACAGTTTGGATTCAAGTATCGATCTCAAGTAATTAAGCGACACTACAGGAGATGCATTTTTCTCCAGATTAAAACAATCGATCAGAGTTATTAACATGAGTACTTCGCTCAATAAAACAAGTGATTATTTTGGAGAAAATTAAATTCGTTGCTGCGGCCTCGCTAGCTAGAGGTGATCCCATGCTGTAATAGATCAGATTAGAATTAGAAAGAAATAGAACAATTTGTAATGGAATGCATCTGTATTGAGTAGAAAAACAGTGAAATGATGAGGCTCTCTTCGAGGGGTGCTCCTCCGTGAATGAGATGAAAACAAAATACAACTTTCTTATCCTTCTAGATGATTTCCCACGCTGAAGTTATGCTAGATATACTAGTAATAGAGAAAGACAGGATTGCCCCTTGTTGGTTACAGACTTAATGGAATTAAAGCAGGAAATAAAATGGTAATGCTTCTGGCTGGCCCGTTAGAGGCCCAAACACTATCCTCCTTTCAGTCGATGCCCAGCCCATCTCTTTCAGTCCAGACCACACACGGAACCATATCTCAGTATCAAGTCCTCTGAGATAACCTAAGTGAACTAGTGCCGAGTTCTTCTTCTGTTCTCTTCCCAGCAGTGTCGGCGTGTAACAATCTCACTACAACAAATATGGTCATTTGCATCGCAGGTTTTGGTTGCAAAAACTAGGAAAAATCGATGCAAAAATCTTTTTGCATCGATTTTTAATCGTCGACAGTTGGATGTAGTTAATTGGTTATTTTTTAGTTTTAGCATCCATCTGATGAAATGGTTGCTAATACCTTACCTTTTGCATCGATTTTTATCTGTTGAAAGAAACCCAAAATTGGTTGGAATTAGTCATCCCAACCACCTATGTGTTTGGATGAGAATGGACATTTGCATCCATAATAACTCGATGC